>APFE030973078.1:116646-128714 GCA_000404065.3 Pinus taeda
AACAGGAAATCATCAGCTAGACACAGTCGAATAGCACTAATCGCTCTTTCATCCATCTCGGCCCACTCACTATCTGTGATGTTGTAAGGCTGTTTGGACTTGCCCAACAACGCCTTTGCCACGCCATGTTGGACAAGCAAATCATTCATCTTCACCTTCCAGATCTCAAAATTATTCTTGCCATTAAACTTCTCAATTTCAAACTGGGCACTTTGAGTTTTCGCCATTTGTATCAACAAAAAACACAATAATCTCCAAAAAAACTAATGTTTAAATACCAGCAATTAACAAAACAAACTGCCTATGTCTTTCTGCCTTTGCCTTAAAAATTTCTGCCCTTTGTACTTCACAGAAAAAAAAAAAAAAAATTCTGCCATATGCACTTATATGCCTTTGCTTTAAATAAAAAACAAAATTTTTCTTTTACTGCCACTGTGCAGCATAATCAAAGGCTTCAGGTATACGCAGGCTTCCCAGGCTTCAGGTATACGCAGAAAGCACCAATTCGCATGTAACAAAACAAAAAAAAAAAAATCTTGATCACGCAGTTAAATATTGCTCTCCTCTGCGCGCATTCTTTTATATAATCGCAGGCAACAAAAAAAAAAAAATTCCAAACAATCTTGGTATTTAACAATGCGCATACAACAACAAAAAAGTTTTTCCTTTGACCAGTGCAACCGCATTCCTTAATAGGACCAGGTAGCAGTGCAATTCCAAAAAACAGAAAATCTGAAGATTGCATTCACTAACGCTCCTCCTCCCAGGAGATACAACTGGCGATCCAAAGATGAAAAACAAGAAACACGTTATTGTTTTTTTTTTGACCAGTCACAACAGACTTCGATGACCTTTGGCACGGATCCTTCGATCCGATCTGATCCAATCTGGATCCTCACAGGGTGATGCCGCTAATGTTCTAATGGCGTGGTGGAACTAAATAAAAAACCGCCCGCTCCAAATGCCTTTACACGGAGGAAGATAACACTAATCACCCAGATCAATTATTGTCAACAATACATGTAATTATCGCACCGTTGTGAAACCATAGCTTTTACTTCACAAATTATAAGCTGCGGGGCTCTTTAGTTATTAAATATATTTATCATCAAAACTAATATTTAACATAGAACTCAAGTTCCCAATCCATAAAACAGCGTTTGAAGCAAACTGTGGTAGGAAGCGTTGACATAGTAGAAAACCAGGGAGCAAACACAAATGGGAGCATATTAAAAAAAAAGCTTGAATACCTTCAACGCTGTCACATATGTCCTCCCATGCAGCAATCCCCTCTAGCAGCGATCCGCTGAACTCTTTATCAACGCACCAGGCACAGCGGCAATAACCAAAACCACGCACAACAATCCACGCATTCACACACAGGCTCAGCGCTCCAGCAACACCTGCGCTCCAACACGCTGCCTGATCCATGCATCAACTGTGCTCCACCTCCAACATGCTTTGATACCACTTGTTGGAGATCAGATGCTCAGCTAAATTAAACAAAATACACAACAGATCAATCATGCACAAAAGACACATCTTTTAACGTGGTTCACCCAACCAATCTGGGCTACGTCCACCAAACATAGGCATCGGCAATTTATTAATCAAACAGGAGATTACATAATTAAATCCTCACAAATCTCTCACCCTCATAGCAAACAATCCGAATGGTTGCCTGTTATATAGCAAAGAGAATCTAACAACCTCATTAACTCACCCACATCAAATATAGGAGGCATTAATCATCTCCCAACAACCTGGAGCTAATCTAGGAACTGATTCCTATTGTTGTCATCAACTGAGATTTTGCCTATCTTACTCCAAACAGAAAATCTCAACAAGTCTTAGGGTCAGTACCTTTCATATCAGTATACTCCCATGCAAATGCAGTAGAATGTTTTTGCAAGATTTTGGTTAGTTCTTCCTGTTGCGATTTTTCCAGATTTTTGTTGATATTTAATGTTTTACCTGGAAAAATTTCAATGGTAGAACTACCAAACTCTTCCATAGAGTAAAGAGACATTTGTCTTGATGATAAATACTCAATATCTGAATCTAACTGAAATTGTGTGTGGTCATATTCTGAAGAAGTTTCAAAGTTTTCTAATGTGTTCAGAATTTGACTATCTTCACTAATTTTAGAAATGGTAAAGACAGGTTGTATAGTGTCCTCATCATTGACCCATTCATTGTCTCCTACTTCTGTAATTGCTTTTGTTGGAGGATACAAATTGAATTTCTTTGTCGAACTACCATTAGAACTGTACATATCCCTAGACCTACAACTAATGAAAGCATTCGTTGTGGCTAGCCAAGGTCTTCCTAAGATGAGTGGGTGCCCTCCTAGATTACTCTTGGGAGTCAAAATCATGAAATCTACTGGATATTCCCAAGAATCCAAGGAGACTGAAATATCTTCTAATACACCATCTGGTTTGATTATTGATCTGTCTGCAAACTGCAGTAAGGTGGGTGTAAAAAGAAGATTAGGAAGTTTAAGCTGTTCCATAGTCTGTCTACTCATAATGTTGATAGCAACCCCTAAGTCAATCAAAGTGTTTGGAATTTCTATCCCATTGATATGTGTCTTGACAATTGGACCACCTGGATCTACATACTTCTACATGGTAATTTTTCCCATCATGATATCTGCAATTATTCCTACCAAGTGGATTCTTCTTGTATCTCTCGGTTTCCTTCCTAGTCTTTTGAGACTCAACTCCTTTATTGTTTTTGCTATAATAGGAACCTCTCCAATGGCTTGTAGCAAGGGAATCTTGATACAAACATTCTTTAATTCATCTAGAAAATCATAGTCAGGTAACAAGATTTGTTTTTCCACCCCTTTGTCAATTTGTAATCTTTCAGGGAAAGGAGGTGTAGATGAAGATGCAGGTTGCTCAACTATAGGAGTTGTGGGGGTTGACTCTTTTTCTTTTTCTTTTTGAATGTTTGGGTTTTGAGGAGATGCTTCCTCAGAACCTTTATTGACTTTAAGAGAATCCTCTTCAAAAGTACCTTGCTTTTGAACATCTATAGAAGGTTTTTCTAAAACTCTACCAGACCTGAGTTGTGCATCATTAAGAGGAACAATCATATAGGTAGGAAATTGTTGTCCTTCTACCATGTAAGCATTCTGAGGATTTTTGTTGTTAGGGTTTGGCAATGGCTGGGTTGGTAATTGATTTGTCTTTTGTTGAAATGGAAGCAAGAGTTGAGGATTTTGATTTTGTTGAGAAGGTTGTTGTTGTGGAAATGGCAATGAAAGTTGTGGGTTTTGATTTGGAAGTTGTGGATTTTGCTGATTTTGAAAAGATGGAGGATATTGGTAAAATTGAGCAAATCTCCCATAAGGATTTTGCATCCCTTGTGCCCATGATTGATATAGATTTTGAGGTTGGGGCCAAGGTTGTTACCAAGAATTCCAATTTGGCGGGGGCTGAAAGTTCATAGGGTTGTTAAATCCTTGATTTTGTTGCCCCTGCCAAGGTCTTCTTGAAACAAAACAAAGGGATTCTACTGAATTCAGATCTTCTTGAAAGACAGCTTTGAGCCCAGGGATTGAAGGACAGTCCTTGGTCTCATGACTTTCTGAGCAAATCATACATGTTTCTACAACTTTTGCATCCAAGAGGCATTCCCCTAGAGCATGTTTCTTCCTACATTTTGGACAAAAGATGGCCAAGGCATCAGCTTCTGTTTCCTGCTTGTTTTGTATTTTAAGGGTGTCTAGTTGTTCACTAAGGCTCCCTAGAATATTAGTTTTGAATTCATCAAGCATATTGCCAATCTCTGCCCTACTTACTAATCCAGTTGCAGATTTGTTTGCTCTAATAAGAGAAGGATCTCCAGGCCCTTTTCCCATTTTAGATTTTCCCCTTGAGATATGGACACATAGTTCTGTGATATCACGAAGTGGAAGTTGAGAAATATATCCCTTCCCCATCATGTTCAAAATATCTATCCATTCATCTCTAATGGCTTTTAATAGAAGGGCTCTCAAGGTTTCCTCGTCTAAGTTACTCATTTTTGCTCTCTTTAAGTTGTATTGAAATCTTTCAAGTAAATCCTCCAAGTTTTCATCTTCTTTTTGCATCATTTGAATACCTCATCCTTGTGATTGGTGGACATACAATAGTCCAGGTATCTATCCAAAAATGTTTGTTTCATATCATTCCAAGTCCTAATAGATTGGGTGACTAATCCCATAAACCATTTCAAAGCAGCTCCCTTTAATGTTGAAGGAAACAGTTTGAGTTTTTGAGAGTCTTCCATATAGTCATAGGTTCGGCACACAACTTCAAACTCAAATAGAAATGTTTCAGGATCCTCACTTCGCAACCTATAAAAGTTTGGGAGAACATATGGTGAGATGTTTTTCATTGTTGTATGAGTTTCCTCATTAACTATAGGGAATCCAAATGAGTTATCTCCTTCCCTATTTCTTCCATTATTGCCTCCACCTCCACCATTGTTGCCTGCATTATTTCCTCCTCCTCTACCTCTACCCGCAAATCCATTTACTACTTCCTCTGTCATGGTAGTTTCCTCAGAGTCTTCTGGTTCTTCTATCAAGGGTGGACGAGAGAGAGTTTCTTCCTTCTCTTCTTCAAGTGATTCTACTTCTTTGATTACAATATGTTCCCCTGTAGAAGTGAAGAAAGGTTCTTCTCCTATATGAGATTTGGTAGATAGTGTAGGAGAATCCTCTAATTCAACTGTTGCTCCTTGAATTCCAGGAATCCTAAGGCTGGGAGTAGATGGGGGTGAATCTTGTCTGTGCCTTGAAGTAGCTGGAGTTGTGAAAATCGAACTCTTGGCCCTAGCTATAAACCTTCCCCTAGAATCTCTTGCTCTATGCATGTCATTTTTTATTTTTATTTTATTGTTTCTTTCAAGTTGGGCTAATAATTCTCTTTCTGATCTTCCAGATCACACTAGGTGCAAGAAGGGAGCATAATCAAGAAATTATTGAACTAACAATTCTCTTTTATGATCCTCCAGATCACGGTAGGTGCAAGAGGAGAGCATACTTCAAGAAGTTATTAGTTTTTCCCTTCTCTTTTTTTTTTTAAGAAATTGGCTACCTAGTTACACTTCCCCGGCAACGGCGCCAAAATGTTTGGTCAATTTAGTGTGTCCTAAATTGCTACATTAATTATCAATCCGGGAGTCGTAAACTAATGAAGTGTGACACACTATATGTGCAAGATAGCCTATTTCTTACTTTTTGTCGTTTTTTATTTTTATTTTGTTTTGGGGGTTTTTATCTTCGTTTGTCTCCTAATGTGAATGGAAATCCTATTCTATACTCTAGAAGGCAAGTATGGATATAAATTTTTAAGGCAATTATGTCCTCTATAATGATTTCCATAACTTTAACACTTCAGAGAGTCTTAGAGCATACTAATGAGGAAATTAATACTTGAACAAAAATGAAAACGTGCTGCTACTCAAGTCAAACAAGAAATGAACTATTGATCATGAAACCATTATCCCTGCTACTATCTAAATACAGAAAAATGAATTAAGCTATTGCACTCAAACAAATAAAAAATTGCAATCTAATAAAAGTAAAATCAACTCACATCATTCATAGTTCGATACCTCGCCAAGTAGTTTAAGCTATGGCTTTCGAAGATAACGTCAATGATATGAGCAAGTTGATATCTAATTGCAGAAAAGTAAAACTAAAATCAAATCACATCAATCATAGTCTGATACCTCGCCAGGTAGTCTAAGCTATGGCTTTCGGAGATAACATCAATGACATGAGCAATCTGATATCTAATTGCAGAAAAGTAAAACTAAAATCAAATCACATCAATCATAGTCTAATACCTCGCCAGGTAGTCTAAGCTATGGCTTTCGGAGATAACATCAATGACATAAGCAATCTGATATCTAATTGCAGAAAAGTAAAACTAAAATCAAATCACATTAATCATAGTCTGATACCTCGCTAGGTAGTCTAAGCTATGGCTTTCAGAGATAACATCAATGACATGAGCAATCTGATATCTAATTGCAGAAAAGTAAAACTAAAATCAAATCACATTAATCATAGTATGATACTTCGCCGGGTAGTCTAAGCTATGGCTTTCGGAGATAACATCAATGACATGAGTAATATGATATCTAAACTAACTACTAAAGCAAGTGAACAACACTGGAATCAAAGCATAACTGGAATTAAAACTAAGAAAAGCAAAGTCAGCAGAGAAGCTAATTCCATGTCACTAGTTATTGCAAAAACTGTAGGAAAATACCCAGGCCTACTCTATCCTGAAACACACACACACTGATCAGCGTTAAGAGAAATATACAAAGCTTGTAAAATCATGAATAGAAACGAAATGTTAATACCATGGATGAAATATATACACAGATGGATAACTTATGAAATATATGCAAATGAAATGAGAAAACAATGCATAAAATTTTACAGTAATAAGAAAATGAAACCTCAGTGTGCAGAGGCCCTCTGCACAACCTCAGTCAACGGACTATCAGTCAAGAATTATGCTCACGCAATCATATAGAAACAGAGTCTTCTCTTATATTTCAAAACAACGTTAACACAGTGGGACTAGTGTCACGACACAACAACTTTAACAGCAAAAATACATTCACCAAGACTAACTCTATGCGTATAGAAACGCGTTATTTATAACAAAAACTTCATAATTGTTTTCCTGTGAAACTACGTCAATAGAAGACACGTAAAAGACAGCGTCCATGGATTTAGCATGATGGTTGCCGAGATGATTAAATCTATCAAAAGCGGTTGTTGGATTCACATCGTGAGGCAGCCTACAGGGGTACACGTGACCCCAGGGATCTAGAAACGACCATGAATCCTTCACGTGGTTGAAAACAGAGTCCAACTGCGGTAGGACTCGTTCGGTATACCATCCTTTGACCACCATTGACCATGGCTTTCCTTGACGAATCCGGCTAGACCAATAGGACCTGATCCATGTCCAAGTCATTTCTAACTTGCCCACGTGTCTGGTTTTGCCGAATGACACCTACAACCTGGAGTTTAACAAAAACAGCTGCGGAAAGTGGCTGCATTCCATAGCTCATAAGCAGAATCTAATTCAAACAGAAAACACAAAACATAGTTAGAAAACCACTTTAAATGCTCTTTTAAGATGAATATGCAATGATGTTGATAGCTTATGAGGTCCATGTGAGTGGAACAAGTTTAGGAAAATGTATAGGAGATATGTAGTTTTAGGGCTCAACACCTTCATCAGTAGAGTAGTTGATTATTTACATATATTAGGTTTGATAAGTCTGAGTATTCCCTATGTTGAGAACCCACTTGCCCTAATTTTCCAAAACTTTCAAATTTTATATAAACTTACACTCGACCATGACTTCCTTCTTAGCCAATTCAATTTATTCATATGCTAACCGTGAAGTGCATTCCTAATAATAATTGGTAGAGGCCTCCAAAAATTTGGTCACCCAAATTTTACTCCAAAAGTAATAAGAAATATGAATCTCTTTATTGTTGGTGCCCTAATTGAAACCTAATCACCCATGTCATGACATAGAGACCGCAGGGAGTGAAGGAGTACAAGTGAAAGAGGAGCGATTAGAGAGAGGAAGTGGAGTCTGAAGGAGGCAAGAAGTAGAAGTGGAGACAAAGAAGATGGGAGGTTGAGGATCGAAACTAGAAAATATGAGTAGAGGGAGTGATGAAATAAGGCGTAAGCCTAAGATGGTGAGGGGAAAAACCATTCCATATGACCAAAAAAAAGAAGAAGCAAAAACTAGAGGGAAAGTTGAAACAATGGGGACAACTTACGCATAAAAAATGTTGGGCAAGGAGACCACCTTTGATGGCGGTTACAACACATGATCCAAACACTCAGAATATTGTAATATGCATAACTAGTGTCAAGTAACACCTATGACCATCACCATAATTTCCAAACAGGGCGAGGGTCATTACAAAATGTAATGGGGGGAGGGGTGATATGACTGACCTCGAGATCAATTGACAACCAAGTGACATTCTTAGCCTATAATTGTTCCTTTTGTCCCAACCTCGTGAACAATCATTCATCATCTTAACATATTTTTGTTAATTTTTGTTTTCTATAAAAAAAAATTAAATAGAGAAAGGTGTACAAATTTTTATTTCTAGTTTTTTCACATGGTTATCATTTTAGTTTTCAATTTGTAGTTATAAGATCCATGTTAATGCTTCATCTGCAAGGTTGATGTGAGGAATGAGCTCTGCAGCGTCCCGTTGATGAGTTTTGATAACATCGAGGTTGTGACGCGCATGCCACGAATCTAGGGGAAGCGACACTTGGTGGGAGGTTTCGAAATTGCTCCTTGCATGTAACCTCCAACTACTAAACATAGATCCTTGAAACAAGGGGTGCCTTTGCATGCTGCCTTGGGAGAAGCAACCCATGCATGCAAGTCTGTTTTGCTCAGTCCCGAAGAGAATCGGTAAACTCAGTTGCACATGCAAGAGACTGCTTGACAGCTGGAGAAAAATGCACATTTTTGGTTGGGAGCTGGGCTAGCTGCCCAGGAGATTTGCGCAATTTCTGGGTAGAGCAGCTGATTGTTGCCCAGATTTGTGCAAATCCTAGGTTGAACATCCTGCTGTTGGGAAAATTTGCACAAATCCTGATGGGAGGGTTGGCTGGCAGGATTGGGCAATCTTAGAGCCCAGTAGGCTGTCAGAGAGGATCGCAGAATTCTTGGAGGGAAGGCTAGTTGCCCTCCAGAAATGCGTAATTTTCAAGGGGAAGCTGCTCAGCCTACAACTGGACCAAGTTCGGTCAGCAACTTGTGAGGGGAATGGATCAACTGTGATCGACAAGCTGCCTTTGTGTGAGGAAAACACTGAAGCTTGAGTACTTGATGAAGCAAGACAAAGTGTTGTGTAAGGTTGGTAGGGAGGCTCCAAAATAGGTTAAGTAAAAATTTTGGAGGGTGGTTGTAGCTGCTACAACACTTTACGACACACTGGTAGAACTCTAGCTCTCTGTATAGACCTTGTTTGTGAAAAGAAAGTCTAACATCTCCGGAAGTATTGTTCAGTTCTTAGCTCACCTTGGTTTCACACTAACTTTATTGTAAGATGTAGCATCTGCCAAGCCCTTGGTCGATTGACACATGTTCCAAGCCAAGCCAACACAGTTGTTTCGATTGGGGTTGAGGGGTATATAGGTGCAGAAGCAGTATAGTCATCAGAGTCTTAGTTTCTTCTATGGCGTTGCTTCACTGCCAGCAGGCCTGGACAATACCTTGGTGGAGTCACATAGGAACACAAGCATGGCTTTGCTTCCAGCAAGCCTGGTCAGTACCCTAGCGAAGTTACTTGCATCACCTCCCTGCGCAGGAAGCCTTTCTCTTCTTTCACCTTATTCATTTTTCATTTTGAATCTTTAACTTTTCATTTTTTCATCTTTCACTATTCATAACACTTATTCATGTCAGAGGCAGAAGAGGGATCCCGACTTATTGAGAGCAGAAGAGGTTGTTCCAATAGAGAAGTAGATTATTGTATCTCTGACATGCCTGTTAAGGTTTTCCCCCTTACCTTACTCTACTTGACTGAGCTGACAAGGGTTAAACAAAAAAAACAATCGACTAGAGAAGGTGACAATAGTTAGCACAGAAGCATTGTGTTTACACCAAGGTTCACTTCGAACAGTATGTATTTTCCTTCGACGTATCATGGACTAAAAGTAACAGGCTCATCATACAGAGGCAAGATGATAGATAACCAAGTAATGATAGTTGTACAATCCCTCTTGTACTTTACCCAACTCACTTCAAGAGTCATACATGGCTTCGTGCAAAACTAACCTATGAACGAAACAAGTGAACAAACTAACAATCAACAAAGCAAAGCAAGAGCAGAAGCAAAAATGAAAGCAAAGCAAGTAAACAAACAAAAAAACAAGCAAACAAAGCATATAAGCAAACAAGCATGCAAGCAAACAAATGAAAGCAAACACTACTCCTACTCCTACACTAACGGTACATAGGCCTGATCACGTGAAGTGATACTTCCAATGCAACCACCAACGCATTGGTAGACCCATGATGGTGAAGGCTTGGTCCACGAGCAACCCAGTTGTGTGAACCAACAAGCAAGAAAGACATAACAATGAAGGCAACCACACTTCGTGATTCAAAGTGCCCACGGGACATAAGTGAGTGCATGTGCATGACAGGCAGTTCGCAAAATTATCATGGTGTTGTGTGACACTATGTGCAACTTTGAAGCATAAGCACACTCTTGACCATGACATGCAAGCAAATGAAAGAAACAAAGATAACTTGCGTCGCGCACAAGTGCTTGCAATGTAAGACTCCTCTAATGCATGAGCAATGGGATCATGTAGTTCGAGTGGAGGAAGAAAAATATGAGTGTTAGATTGATCTTAAGTGCATATAGATGAGTGATGAGGAGCCTTGAGTGTTTGAAAAATTTCCTGATTGGAAGCAAAACCAACCTCAAGACAGTGAGGGCCTAACATAACCATCAGCTCAAGCTGAAGTGCCTTGACGGTCTATGGGGTTTCGACTTCATTGACAGATGGATCTTCGTAGACCAGTCGCTTAGACAAATTAACAACGAGTGAATCAACATTGTGATCGGATGATGAGGTGAAGAGATCACGATAACCAAGATCAGAAAATTCAGGATGTTGGTTGACATCCTCATGGTTTGATGAATCACACAGAGGGGTAGATGAGGAGGAAGGATGTTCACCCTCTATGTTTTCAGAAAAAGTAGATGAAAGATCAAGTGGATTTCCAATGAATGATTGGTCCTCTCTCTTTTTGGATGATGGGCTAACATACAGTGTGTCATGTGAAAGATCAGCAATGGGTGCATCTGTGGATGAAGACACACATGCGAAATCATTCACCAACGATGTTAGGAAAGAACGGAGGGGGCTTGGACGGAAGGGAGTCATCCTTTGCCGAGTGTTGATGCTCAAGCTCCCACTCATACTCTTCATGAATTACATCGCATATTGGTTGTGCAACACCAACTCTGTTAGTGGGTTGTTCCTTGTTCACAACAAGTGAAGAGTCCAGAATGGTCGAACACAAGACAACATCATCCAGAGGAACACCTGGGTGCAAAGACAGAGATCATAGAAAAGAATGCATATGACGACTCGAAGGACTCACAACCAAATCTGCGTGAAAATTGAGTGAAGTGATGTTGGGAGGGTGTGAAGGATGAACATGTGTGTGAGCATGATCCTCAACATCATTGGGCAGTGGTGGAGCTGTTAAATAAGAGGAAGGCAGATAGTCAGTCAAGACAGTGCCCGTTTCCACATGAGATTGCGCAGCTCCATCAACGAATAATGTTAAGCGAGGCTTGATCTCAAACTTTCTCTTGGGACGGGCAGATTTCTTAAGGTAATACTCAAACCGGTCCCAAAGATAAGAAAATTTCATCTGGCTCCTTGGAGCTTGAAACTGCAAGTCACGGGAGGGCTGCCAAAAATCAATAATGGATTCATGTGGAGCCCTCCATTACTGTAACAATTTCTGGTCAAGATGGTCTCGATCAAAATGATAGAACGTGTCTTCAATAAGATCACAGTAGTGCTCAGATGAGTGCACGGTGTCAGCCAGTAGGCTGAGCACCCAACGAAATGGAGATTCGTGAAGTGTGTATGCAAGCAGCAAACCGACATGTTCATCAGAAAACTAATCTTCCTCAGGCCAAGTTATGTAAGTGCTCAGGCCAAGCCACTTCACCTTCATCATCATACGTGTGAGTGGACAAGAGGTCGAAAAGCTTCCCCGAGATGGAGACATCTTCACGATTCGAAAAATACCTCGGGGGAAGAAGAGTGCAAGACTCCATGAAAGATATAAAAAAGTTCAAAACTGGATGAGAGGACACAACTTGTCATCAGGCCCTTTGTCTAACACCAAAAATGTTGATGGTGTTGGAACTGCCAACATCTCAAGGGGATCTCCCTGGTAAGAAGTCCCAATTAGACCTCAGACCGTTTGGTGTAGGAGTCCTAGCAGTGGGTCGTAAGGTA
>APFE030973078.1:129948-158014 GCA_000404065.3 Pinus taeda
TGCACATGTACTCATGTGAGACAACATGGCTTGAGCAAGCCATGCAAGACATCACTGACACTCGGTCCGCTGTGATGAGACCAACTCTTTGACATGCTTGTGATGGTGAAGGTGGTGAGTTGATGCCAAGCTTGTTTGTCCATGATGGTGTGCATGCATCTCATGGTGACATCTTGTTGAAGCAAATTGTTGCCTCTGTTGCAACCGGTGCATTAGTTCGGCTCCTTCATCCAACTCATCTGCTAACACATGCATGGTCTTCTTGGGTGCAGATGAACCGGCAAAACATTGATGCATAATGTCCGTGTTGATCTTCAAGTGTGTGCTGGTGGTTATGCGCATCAACTTGTCGAAGTACATGTTCAGCCCTAGTTGGACTTGCTTATTGTCTTCGCCTTGGTGAGTGTGTTGAATGGTTTGGATTGCATGCATGTGCTCAACGACATGCATGCTGCTGAATCCCTTGCATGTGATCAACAACACTGCTCACCATGTCTACTCTGTGTCAACTGCTAGGATGGATCCTTAACTTGTATGAGCAAAGTTTCATCCGTGAGTGCATGTTGCGCCCACTAACATTCCTGTCCCTGTTGCAACTTATTCATTTGTCTGTGTAGCTTCATGTTCTTCCCGAGTTATTGCTTTAGCACATGCAACTCCTTTGTTCCATCTTTTGCCTTCGTGCGATCTTCATGTCGCATCGTCACTTCATAGTCAAAGTCTCCAAAGTTGATTTCATCATCAATGGACCTGCTTGAGCTTGCAACCTTGTTCTACTCCATGTTGTCAACAACCCTCCTCTTACATTCATTGCATTTGGTATGTTGTCTTCAGTTGTTGTTCATGATGCTTCTCACTGTGATGTTGCTACTGTCATATCTTGATGTCCTTGGCTATGAACAGCTTGATGTCTTCGTGGGTAGGCAAGTCCATAGACACTTGATCGATTGCATCCCCAAGTGTGCTTTGAACAGTGTCTTTGTCTCTACTCTCCTGGAAACCATTGTACCTATACTGTTGAGAGGCAGATGAACACCTGCGATACCTGGTGACATGGCAACACTCATGGCAAGCAATATGTCAGTTGAAAACCAAAATGAACATGAGAACTGACTTGAAACATACCTGGGTGAATGATCATGAAGGTTGCACAATTTCGATTGGGAGGTCGGGAGACCGACTACCAAGATTGCACAAGGCATAGTCTGGGTCGTTGGAACTGCGCAATGCACAGTCCAGTATGGCTACTAACTGTTGGGATTGCATAATGCACAATTCTAGCTGGGAAGGACTACTGGCCTAGGGACAGATTTGCACAATTTCTTGGGCCAAGCAGCGGCTGTCCTCCAAAAATGCGCAAAACAGTCCTGGAGGCCAGTGCTGGGCAGGAATGCACAACTTTGGAGAGGAAGGTGAGACTTCCTTTCCCAGATTGCGCAATGCAGCCTTGGTGATGGTAGAGCCCGGGTAAAGGATGGCCCAACTCGCCGACGGGTAACTAAAAACAAGTAAGTCAGTGAATGCATGGCAACACTAAGTGATAGTAGAAGTGATTAATAATGCATGCAAAACATGAATGAAAAAATAAGATTAAGCAAACATATCAACATGCATGTGGGTGAGGCAGTTCGCCGGTTGGGCGAAAGTTTGTGCAAAACAGTTTCATGCATGAGACAACAGTGAGATAGCAACGAAAATTGAAACAGAGCTAGGACAAGCTAGTATATATGTAAACGACAGCAAGCATTCAAAGAAATCAAGCAAATAGTACTCCCACAAGCGAAAACACAAGAAGCGACAAAAATGCAACACAAGGCATGGGAAGCGGGTTTACCCCAAAACAACTGAGCTGAATGTGCCGACTACTCCTAGATGTTATGTGGGATGCCAGAGCTGCAAGATTGATGTGAGGAATGAGCTCTACAACATCCCATTGATGAGTTTTGATAACATCGAGGTTGTGACGAGCATGCCACGAATCTAGGGGAAGCGACACTTGGTGGGAGGTTTCGGAATTGCTCCTTGCAGGTAACCTCCAACTGCTAAACATAGATCCCTGAAACAAGGGATGCCTTTGCATGTTGCCTTGGGAGAAGCAGTGCATGCATGCAAGTCTATTTTGCTCAGTCCCGAAGGGAACCAATCAACTCAGTTTCACATGCAAGAGACTGCTCGACTACTGGAGAAAAATGTGCATTTCTCGCTGGGAGCTGGGCTAGTTGCCCATGAGATTTGCACAATTTCTGGGCAGAGCAATTGACTACTAGCTAGATTTGCACAAATCCTACGCAGAATAGCTTGTTGCTGGAAAACTTTGCGCAAATCCTGATGGGAGGGTTGGCTGACAGGATTGCACAATCCTAAAGCCCAGTAGGCTATCAGAGAGGATTGTGCAATTCCTGGAGAGAAGGTTGGTTGCTCTCCGAAAATGTGCAATTTTCAAGGGGAAGCTGCTCAGCCTGCAGCTGGACCAAGTCCAGTCAGCAGCCTGTGAGGGGAATGGATCAACTGTGATCGACTTGCTGCCTTTATGCAAGGAAAACATTGAAGCTTGAGTACTTAACGAAGCAAGACAAAGTGTTGTGTAAGTTTGGTAGGGAGTCTCCAAAACAGGCTAAGGCAAAATTTTGGAGGGTGGTTGTAGCCGCTACAATAGGACGCTTGGAGCAACCACCCTTGTGGATGGTTGGAAATGATCTTTTTGGCCCTAAGCTATACATGACTAATTAATTCCTCCACCTTAAAAGGTTAATAGGGACTCATAATCCCATTTTCATTTTCTTACAAGGACTAATGATAGACAAGGAAAATGTGGTTCAAGATTTACCCAAGCTCTTAAAGGCTTATGATTCAACTTTTTTGATGCTATAGGATGATTTGGGGGGTTGTTTATAGGGTGGAAGACAATATTATTCTCTATTTCTAACTCTCGGGCTTTTGTTTCAGGGTTGGGGACTTTTCTTCTTTCTCTTGAATCAAGGAAATAATTCACTTGTCTAAAAAATTTCTTCAATAGTCCCTAGCTCCATAATGGGTTGGTGGTGATCATAGGGGGCACAAATTTATTGTTTAGTGCACTAGAAATATGGGGACTAGTAGCCCAAGTATACAAGCTATTTGAATTTTCATTAAAAAATAGAAATTGTAGGGTTCTTAGACATAAAGCTTGCTAAACTCACCCCTACTTGGACTAATAGGGGGATAAGTGAGGCAAGAATAATAAAATCATCGGTTTGTTCTATAGTTCTAAATGAATTTCTTGATTAGGCTATTAGAATTCATTAATGGGTCTCCTCAAGAGGAGATTTCAATCATAACCCAATGGTCCTAGGAGTGTCCCCTACCTAAGGAAAACTACCTAACACTTTCAAGTTGAACCCTTACTGGCTCAAGGAAGAGGATTCCATCCATAAAATCAAGGATTCATGGACATCTTTTGATGATTATTTCAACATATTAGTGCCCACCAAATTCCACCAAAATATAGAAAAGGTAAAGTAGATGAAAATTCAATGATCCAAGGAGAAAAAGGAAAAGCATGATAAAACATTAAGGGAGGTGAAAAAGGTACTTTCTTCGAATTTTTCTTTGGAGGGTTTAAGATTTTTGATAGAAACTAAAAAATGTGAGCTAAGTTAACTTGAAAACAATAAAATAAAAATACTAGTAGATAGATAGAAAGAATGGAATTTGATAAAGGAGGGCAATCTGGGTTTAGGTGATAGATGATAAAACAAAATTCTTTCACATATTTTGCAACTGTAGAAAAAAACATAATCTATCTAGAAAATTTCAAAATATCATGGTTCATGAGTCATAACTTTCATTGGTATTGTTGCACAAGGAGTAAAGTACTTTCAAACTTTATTTAAACACGACTTTCAAGCTACCATTGGTGCTTTTATCCATTTATCTAGCTTCTTCTCCATGTTTGTTGAACTAGAGGATAATCAAACCTTCGTGGTGAAGAAGAGCTTCTCAGAACCTTTCAAATCTTTGAGAAGGACAAAAGTCTTGGAACAAATGTACATCCTATTTAATGATTTCTCAATTGTTTTGATTTTATTGAAGATGATCTGAAAAGAGTAGCAAAGGCCTTAAGATCCTTAGGTAGAACCTTGACAACTTTTCATTCCACCTTTATAACTCTCTCTTAAGTCAGATAATCCATCTTTCTATGAAATTTTTTGACCTATCTCATTGTGCAACAACATCTACAAGATAATTTGAAAGATCGTATTAAAAATGATGAAATAAATTCCCTCTTGATTGATCTCCCGTAAGTATTTTGGTTTCCTAGAAGGATGATAAATCCATGATGTAGTAGAGGTTACCCAGGAAGGCCTCCACTCTATAAAGAATGAGAATTCAAGAATGATGATTGTGAAAATGGACCTCCCCAAATACTTTAATAGAGTATGTTTTCTCTTTTTACATCTAATCCTCATCCATTTGGGATTTAGTCATTAGTTGATAATGTAGGTAATGGGTTGCATTGACTTGGTATCTTTTGTTGTTCTTGTTAATGGAGTGACCTCACCCTTTTTCAAACCCAAAAGAGGACTCAAGGAGGGATGTCAATTATTCCATCTCCTATTCCTTTTAGCAGTGAAAGGGATTTGTAGATGTTAAGGCCCCAAGGCCTTCACAATAGATCTCTTAGGGTAGGCTCAACAAGTGGCACCTTCAAAGCATACCTTAGAAGGAAACTCTTTTCATGTTTCTCATTTACTCTTTATTGGTGATATCCTTATTTTCTAGGATGGATCGAAAATAATGGTAGCTACACTCGAAGAGATCATGAATCTCGCTTGAAGTCGTTGGCATGAAGATCAACGTAACAAATCATTGATATCTTACCAGAGCCTATCTAAGGCAAATAATTGCATATATCGCAACTCTTCTCTTTCCCTATTGTTGACTTTGATACTGGTTTCAAATATTTAGGTTTTCATTCAAATGCTAACCTCCATTTTAAAGGTTCCTAGTAGGGTCTTATTGTTAAAATTGAATAAAAGATCAATGCATGGTGCAATAGATGAATTTCATATGTCATAAGGTTAGTCTTAGTTAAGTGTGTCCTCAAGGTTATCCAATTAATAGATGTGCCTCACATGGATTCCAAAAGGTATTATAGAGTGGATCATGCAATTATGTTATATATTCATTTGGTCAAGGGAAAGAGAGAAAAAGGGAATGAGCATAGTCTCCTCAATGAAACTTATAATTCCAAAATGTCAAGGAGGGTAGGGGCTTAAAAATGTTTTAATGTTCTCAAAAGCTCTTTTTGTAAAAAACATCTAGGGGATTTTCTAAGGAAAGGGCCTATGGGTGCAGGTCATAAATGACATATAATTATCCATAATCTCGATTAAGGGTTGGATAATTAAACCCAAAAAATCCACAAAATGCATTGATCATTTGGAAACCAATTACTTCAGCTCCACCCTCCGATTAGGAAATGGTTGATTTGGATAGTGGGAAAGTAGGACAAGGTTAAAGTTGCACTTGACTTGTGGATTGGAGGCAATGAAAATTACAAACTACCAATTCCCCTTACATAGGATCATAGTTTCAAAGGGTACCATGCTTTAAGGTGTATAGCAAGGGGACCTTTGGCAAATAATTAATAATGATAATGCCTCTCGTGGATGTTGTTAGGTCTTGGGGGGGATTTGTAGATATTTAGAGGGCTTACATTGATAACCTTAGGAAAGATTTTATCCATATGACAGATGGGTAAGATGAAATTATTTGGTCTTTGAATCCCTCTTGAGAGTTATGAATTGAAGGTTAGCTACGAGATTGTAGTATTGCGAGGAATTGAAAATCCATTAATCTAGTGGTGGAAATGCATTTTAAAGTTAAATGCTCTAGCAAAGTAAAATTATTTATGTGGTTTCTCCTCAACAATATGTCCCTCAACTAGGATATTCTATAAAAGAAGCTTTGAAAAATCTAGAAGATGTTGTCTTTGTGAAGTCGATTTAGAAACCAACTCCCATATCATCATCGCCTACCCTTACTAGAAACAAATTTATAAAGAAATAGAAGGATTAACCTGACTTCACAACACCTTGGAAGGGGACACCATTGGAGAAGCTCTTGAAAGATGGTGTCAAAACAAGGACCCAAAGAGGTACACATCTTCCCCCCTCACTTATACTCAGGGAAACCAACTAGCTAGAAACACCAAACTATTAAAGGCTATGGACACCTTGTTGCTCAAATATGCCACTTAGAGCCTCAACACCCTAAGTGCTTATCCTCAATTTCCCTCTCCTCCTCCTTAGAATCAAGTTCTAGCAAATCACATAAACAAAGAAATTTCACGTGCTTCCTTTGATGGAGCCTTATAAGGTACTCCATCTAGAGGTGGGGCTAGGAGAATTCCTCTTCCCAACCCATACCATCTCTTTCAAAGCTAGAACTAGATAAAGCAAAAATAATTTTAGTGAACTTATGACTCTTAATTGGTCATCATAGTAGTCATTGAAAGAGGAGTTTCACAAATTCAAATGGTCTAAGACTCACTTTTAGCCACTCAATGGATGGAAAGAGAATTCACCCTGCGAATTTAATGTTGCAGGTTTTATTTCATGATATCAAGAATCTCCAAATAACTTTCACTCACCTTTCCTTTACTCATGTCTATAGGGACAAAAATATAGAAGCAAGTAGTCTTTCCAAATAAGGGTTGGAGCTACAAGAGGGAATTTGGGAAATCCTTGAATCCATTCAAGAACAATCTTCTTTTTATCTTCATAAACCTTGGTTTTAACTTTTTTTCTTTATTTGAGATCATGGATCTTTGATTTGAGCACTTGTAAATTTTTGACTTGTTTTCTAGTTTGTCCATGACTTGCAGGACTACCCTTTGGCTAAGAAACTGTGACCTAGAGGCATCTAAGTTGTCAAGATAACCTGGGGATCACGCCCGAGCAAGTAATCACGAATCTTAACATGGTTAGAATTTTTGTACCCACAAGGTTTTAAATCAATGACCTTCACATAAGTTTGCCTTGGCAAAACACCCCACCACTAATTGTTCTACATCTCATGGGTGAAATTGTATATATATTTATGAAAAATATGAAAGTTGATTTTTTCAAGAAAGGGACTACTATAGGACAATGATAAAAGCAATTTAAATATTCGTAACCTACATATGACTACTAATATTTTTCTACAGTAGAATCTGATGAAGATTGTTTAAATCTCTTTGTGTATGAGCTTTTAGGCAACCTGAAATACTAGTCAATATTTGCTATTGCAATTTTGTTTTGCTTAGGGGTATGTAGTAACTTATTCCAAAGTTGAATAAGTTCTTTAATAAAAATCAAACACTTCTATATTATTCATGATCACTTACAAAATAAGAAAACAAAATGTTATTTCAATTTAGACTCCTTGTTACATAGTTTACATAAATACAATCACGATGTATGCGATTAACTTCTAAAATAACTCAAAGTTATGAAAACATTTTCAATTTAAAAATAAATACGTTAATAATATTAAAATTTAAAAGAAAATATTTTTAAGTAAAATTCAAATATAGTTTATAATTTTATTTTCCTAAGGGAAAAAATCTACAAATTCTATTTATATATAAACAAAATTTACATTTTCATATGCTTGATGGTGTTCCTGTGGCTTTATACCCCATAAAAAAATTAGCAATTGTGTTACTAGAGTCAAAATACATATTGCTTTGTCTATCCTTGCGAGAAAAGTATTAATATTAGTTTCTAAGTACTATCTCATATCTACATGCAGGAGAATTTACAGAAAAATGAGTCCCTTGAAGCATTGGTGCTTCTCATTACTTTTTTTTCCTACAAAAAGAAACCTGTATTTTCATTTATATATGTGAATGAAAATACATTTTGTATATAAACATTTTACATATGTATTCTTCAAGCATCTACCCCAATCCTTGTATGACAAAAAACTATGAAAACTAATTGTTGTCTGTATACATGATGCTTACATTTTGAATCATCAGATCCAGGAGCACACATGGAAACAAAGTTCACGTTCAAACAATAAACTAAAGTGTAAGTTCATACAAAGTTCATATATAAATTAAAAACATACAAAAACTGCAATGATTCTCTTGACTTACAAAAGAGACATGTATATAAAATATGCATGATCTAAAAATGAAATAGAAAATAGTTAGGTTCAAGGTTTGAGAAGAAATTCAGTTTGTTGGCCTTCCTTACCTTCAAAAATTTTCCATGTTCCTTGGTCTAGTTCCATACTAGATTTTGAGAGTGAATTTGCTTGTGTATTTCTTGATTTGCGGAGGGAGGGACTTCCAAAGAAGTGTTGACAACCTCAAAACATGTTGTGGCTCAGGGATAGGCGCTAAGATTGGACTTTGTGCTCGATCAACTGAGACCAACGAGTCTTGAACAATTTTCTCTTTTAAGGGAGGAGGGGCCACCACATTCTGCCCTATCCTAACCAGTTTTTGCTTAGGCTTCACCATGAGATAGTCCTTCTTGAGAGGACTATATACATGACAACACTCACATTTGAATGGAATTCCTTCAAAATATAAGGGTTGCCAATGAGTTAATAAATCACCTTTGATGTAGATTGTGTTTGGGAGACCAGTGGAGAGATTTGAACCCACAAGTATTCATGCCATGCCCATGTATCTCGTCTATTGGTAAGAGAGGCCTACCTCGTAGAAAACATGTAGAAAGTTTCCAATCTCCTTGAATACATCTTTTGACCAAAATATGGGGGGAAGGATTGGCAAACGGGCCAAAATGGGGATGACATCCAAGTTTTCAGCTCGAGCATCAAAATATAATGACCATTTTTTTGTAAACAGGGCTTGGGAACATCATTGCCATCTTGCATGTAGTATTTTGTGTATCTCGTTGTGGGATTTTGCTATCCATCCTATTCAA
Source organism: Pinus taeda (assembly GCA_000404065.3). NCBI lineage: Eukaryota > Viridiplantae > Streptophyta > Pinopsida > Pinales > Pinaceae > Pinus > Pinus taeda. Next base: position 138,876 of record APFE030973078.1, read on the forward strand.
CCCTTGGCTCATATTGAACATAAAGGAGAGTAACCCAACAATTTGGCGATAATTTCGATAGTACATGCAACAATGGCTGATTCTTCCATCTGGGTGATTTTGTTAATTGGATGTCCTTCCCAAGCATTGAACTAAGCTACTCCACCTTCTGCTTATCACATTTGTTTGGTGGGTTATTTGCCAAGTGAAACTTGGTAAGGAAGTTGTTAGGTAGGAGGGGCACAACTACTAAACATCTTGGGAGTTAGGAAATGACCAAGAAAATTGGGTTGAAAAGGGGATAAGGGGAAGGAGGGACAATGAGTTGACAAAAATAGTGGAGATGGGAATGAAGGCTGGTCGTGGAAAGCAACATCTAACATAGTTTGGGGAGAGTGAGAATCACTAGAGACCAAAAGGCTAAGATTTCAATAAGGCAATTAGGGAGGAGAGTCTAGGAGAAAGGGTTTTGCCTTAGATAACACACTTTCCATGAAGGATTTGTCATCTGCAACTAGCTGCAACGGGTAGTCCATTGCATGTAGTGAGAGGGCTACCGTCAAGGGAGGATAGTTGTTTGATGTGACTACAACTTTGAGATGTTCAATTGCTTATGTACATGAGGAGATGAGACTTGCGAAGAGGATGAAATTTGGATGCTTTCCAATGGGTCCTCTAAATAACCTAAAATATCCTCAATCATTTGGGTAAAAATTGTGCATTTGTGGTTGGGTTGAGTGGATCGATAATGAGATGGTGAAGCTATGGAGCCAAAGAGAGTTAGATGGAGCGACCTATAGCCAATGGTTGCAGATTTGAAGCAAATATAATTTACAAATACTATAAAAAACATCATAATTCCATATATATTATATATATATATATATATATATATGATTTCGAATCTTTTAAAAATATAAATATAAATAAAATTCCAACAACAAGAAGAATGTGGAAGAATTAAAATAAACTAAGTTGAAGTAGTGAAATCACAAAAGTTAAAAATTAAATATTATAATAAAATATTAAAACATGATTTTCAAATAAAATTCAATATAATTATCAATAATATGAAAACATCATGTTAAATGTTTCATTTATTTATAGAGGATATCCTGGATATCATCAAGTTTGAATTGAAGGCCAAGAGGGAACTTCCACCCTAAAGAAGAAGATTGGAGCACCATAACATCGAGGGGTTGGGGCAAAGACTAGATTAACAACAAACAAAGGAATTGAACGTGTAATGAAGAACAAACCCCCCATAGTCGCCATAAGGAAGGATGACCTCTTGCAAACCTTAGACATTATGAACCCCACGTCTTGTACTTAACGAGGAAATGAATGAGCTTGTACCTAAGCCATTGCTTCACTTCAAAGGAGATATGCAAACATGCTATATTAATAATATCATACACGTATTCTATTATTGTTGCACATGTTAGTTGGATTGATCTTGATTGATGGATAGTCTCCACTAATTGCCACAATGGGATGATGAACATTAACATTTGCGAATTCATGGTACGAGTTGACGACAAAAGTAGTCGTTAATACGATCAAAGGGCCTTAGCTCAAGCGGTTTGGTGAACAATTGGTTTCCCTTGTTGCGTGCGTTCAAGTCCCTAGAGACATGTTCTAATTGGCCCATTTGTAGCATTTATGAAATAATTATATCTAGTACAATAGTGGCAACCGATTTTTCAAAGTTACTAATTCTCTAGAAATTCTGGTTTTGATTATAAAGAAAAAATTAATTATTAATACGAATAATTCCTTTAATATATAACCAAGCCATTAACCAGAAAAGTTTAAAGTTAAAGTTTAAAACTTAGACACGTGAAAGGAAACAACTTTTAAGAGAGAAAAGAGCCCCAAAGAGAGCCCTAGTTGGATCCGTTTAGAGCTAAAATCAAGTTTAAAATAAATAAGAGAAAATCTTGCTCCAACGTGCTTAATTGTATCATGAGAATTGTGAAAATATCGCTCAAACATACCTAATCGTATTATGAGAATTGTGTAATATCATAAGAGAGTGAGACTTCACAAGGGTCGTCAAATTCACTCACTAAAATAAGGCAAAAAATTGAGGTTGATTGCTAGTGATGTGCCTTAAGATCCAAAGTGTACAACGAAAAGCAATCCTCACATAATTATTTTATAGAGATATTTTAAAAATTTAAAATATTTTAAAAATTTATATTTTAAAAATTTATTTTTAACATAAAATAATTAAAAAATAAAAATTTCAAGAAATACCAAAGAAGAATGTAAAAGACATGGTAACCTACTGCAAATTCCCAACTAAAGAAAAATGTAAAAGAATGGTGACCCGATTCAAATTTCCAATGCATCAAATAAGAAAGAAGAATGTAAAACAATGGTAACCTGGTTCAAATTTACAAGAAAATTAGAAAAACCGTGTGCTGACCGGCTTTTTTCTCGTAATTTTTTAAAAAGCACAGTCATTTTTTTTAATTCGACATGTTTGTATACAAATGGTCACGTGACTATGGAATTGCTGCATGCGGGTCTACAACCAGTCACGTCAAAGGAGTCAGCCGATCAATCCGGGACGTCTCCCCGTCGTGAGGTTAAAAAATTAATGCACATAACAAACCTTTGAATAAAATTACATCAAACTGGTCTCTAACCCCATGGGATTAGCATCCATTAGTGAAGAAAAGGGAGCAAATTAATATCTTCAACATTGTGCTTCGAAGTTTCGCTCAGCTTGGACCTGTGGAATTTGGTTCAGCGCCCTGTTTCAGTAGAAGAGCGTCGATGGCTCTTTCACTTCCGCCTGGTCTTTGCAAGTCGAGGACAGAAAAGCCCTTCGCTCTTTCCCCCACTCAGTTTTTGGGTACCCAAATTTCTGGCTCCTCGCCGTTCAGAAGTCTCAACCGTGGCCATGGATTCCACAAACTTCGATGGCGTCCGCTTCCATCAGAGTAAGTGTTCTACAACACCCTTTATGCACTATTCCCTTCTATTTGATGTAATATTCAAGATTTGCTTTTACCAAAAACAGTAGCATTTCAAACCTATTTCTCCAATGTGCAAATATAGATATGCATTTAACATGAAAATCGCATCTGGGAAATCGCCATACCAGAGATCTAAGAGGAGAAACTATTCAGGGAGTAGAGAAAATTAGTCGGGATCTGATAGCATATAATATGCTTCCATCAATGCTCAACTGAACCAAACCGAAACGGGAGCTATCTTAGATTCCCTAAAGAGGAATTGAGGCACAGTCTGACCAAGGTCAGTCAATGCAGTGTCAGATGACAGGGCAATCTTGCCATTGTATTTGCAGGGTTTTAAGGACTTTAAATAAGATGCATTGGGCCCGAAAAGGAGGGCTTTTCCTTTAGTTCTTTGTCTTGTTTTTATTTTTTTTGACACTAAGAATCTTTGGTATAACTTTGTTTCGATAATCTCTTATTAAGAAGTTCCTGAAAGGTCTTAGTCAATCCAGTAAGGCGTCAAGTCCACCAATGTAAATGGGAGATGGTAGTGGTGCATCCTGATGAGTTTTTATCGCTTCACTATTTGTATCGTCACAAAACCGCCTCTTAAAAAAACTACATGCTCTAACTACTGATATTAATACAGTGCATTGAAAGTGGGAATTCAGAGTCTCTGTTAGTTTCAACGTGTCAAATTATTTCCTTTTCGTTACACGAAGAAGATATGGCTTTTCTCCATTCGACATTGATGATCATTAATGGGCCTCTCAATCTATTGCCGTGAACGCATTTAGAATTGTATTTGTTGCGATCATATTTTTATTTCTTCCCCATTTCTTTTTCTTATATTTAGCTCAGTTGCAAGTTTTATTCAGATTCTCACTATATTGATGCAGAAAAATTCACGGTCCTATCATAGCAGCTTAATGAATCACGGTCCTATCATAGCCGCTTAATATTTTGATCTATTATTAAATTATTTCTATTTTGCATATGAACATTGTTATTTGCCAAGGCATCCTATTTTAATGGCAAACATAGCTGGGTAGTGCCCAGCATCCACACTTCGATGTGAGATCCTCAACCCATATCGGATTAGAGGATAAGGCCTTTGTCTTGGGATGTAATGTTCCCTATGAATTAATTGCTTATGGAAGGACAGAATGGCCTATCTAACTTTGTAGGCTATAGTTTTGATAAAGGGGAAAACCCAATTTTCCCAATGTTGGGGCAACATTGTGAAAATGTTGGGTCAACTAGGCTAAAAATACTGAAAATTGAGGGTGGCATTCACAAACCCTCACATTTGGGAGTCCATGGAATCTATAAATACAAGAGAGTTAGAATCATTTGGGCATGATTGGAATTGGATTGATTGGTTTTTGTTTTTCTTTGAGCTTGAGGCTTTGAGGGTTTTAAGACCCCTTTTTCTTCCCCTTTTTCTTCTTTGACTAGTTTCGGTGGAGGTGATCCCACCCTACCTAGTCACCCTTTCTTTTGTTTTGACATAGGTCATTGGAGTAGTTCTGGTTTGGTTCAAGGATTGAAGATTATACTTTGATCTGGCACAACATCTCTTGGAGCAAATTTAGTGCATGGTTAAGAAGTTTCTTTGGTAATTTCATAGTAGTAGCGAGTTTCACAGACCGCAAGGCCACAACCAAAAGTCGTAGGGCCAAGGGCCTTGAATTTTGGCAACAATCTCGTCCCAGTAAGACAATCGAGTTTGTTGTGGATGAAATTGGCATTTCTAGGAGAGTGAAGAGTAGGATGAAGAAGTCGCATTGATACAGGAATGATTTCCTGAGGTTTCGACCCATCCTAGGGCTGCAGTTTCATTCTATAGGAGTTGTCACAAGATTGAGATTTTTCTGGATATGATTAGCCAACATTCGGCCCTCCTAAGGGCTACCAATCACTATAGGAAACATTTGCATAACTGTAGGAGTATCTGACCCCAAGAGTTGCTTCAAAAGTGACACCTCCAATTGCGGACCTCATCAGGAAAGCAACTAGACTTATAGCAATTTCCCTTCTATTCTGCGGGCTAGTACGAAATGTTTCAGGTAAATTATCGTAGGAGTCTAGGGTAGATTGAAACTGATAATTACCTAACTAAAATTCAGTTTCATACTAGTCTATTTGTCAAATTCATTAATGGTTGAATATAGTACTGAAATCGGTTTCATACTAGTATGTTGGTCAAATTCATTAATGGTTGAATATAGTATTGAAATTAGTGGAGCATTGTAATTCTTGTTGTTGGATGATCAGTCATATCTCTTGTGGGTTTAATAATCATTTTTTCTTATTCCTGAATTAGTATTGTTATTGTTCAATGAATTGTTTATTTCAATTTTTAACAAGTGGAGGAATTTGTTGGAAACCCTAGTGTCTATGAAACCCTAAGGGAAAAATTACCCTAGGACACCACAGTGGTATCAGAGCTGTGCATCATGCTAGCTTGTGAGTGCATGAGCCTTGTATGCTTCCAAAAGATACTTGCAACGTTACAGTAAGAAGAAAAATGAACACCCATCATTCAACTATGGGAGACAAAGTAGGGCAAGGAGGACAAGAGCCTGGTGATCTCTTGCAAGCAATAATCATGAGTAGCAACAAATGACCAGTATATTAATACAAGGGTAGCAACGACTAGCCCAAAAACAACAACAAATGGCGTAGCTTATTGTCCAGGTTATAAACAATTTGGGTAATAATGGTGTAAACGCTGGCAAAAGGATTAGTGCTGAAGGGAGCAACAACCATAACCCTGGTTCGTCCAATGTTGTTGGTCAAGCAAACAATGGGGTGACTAGTGGAAGAAGTCACAGACCCTTACTTTCGCAACTTTTAGACAATCAACCGCCTGCAACCCAAGGAGCAACATTGTAGTTTGGACTCTTTATTGACTGCTTTCAGGAGTATGCAACACTAGAAGAAAATACATGAGCAACTCTATCTTTTCGAGAATATAACAACATCAAATACCAAAATAGGCCTAGGGAACAACGAAATCAGGATTTGATGTGCAAGGTAGGAAAGTTGTCCATCCCCTCTTTTGATGGGTCATCAAAATGCTCAACAAGGGCTTGGTTACAAAAGTTGGACACTTATTTCTGACTTAGTCCCATGCAGGAACCAAACGCTATCCAATTTGCCACTTTACATTTGGAAGGGGAAGCACATGAATGGTGGTAACATGGACTAGTCACCTTGGGACACTCCAACATAACATCTTATATGGACTTCACTCGACAATTGATTGAGTGTTTTGATCTCAAGGATCTTGACATACATTTAAGAGAATTGGCACAAATCAAACTAATAGGGACACTAGATGAGTCCATTGCAAAATTTGAACGGACAACAGTCATGGTAACGGACCTCTCGGAGTAGAGGCAAGTTATGCTCTTGGTAGAAGGTCTAGCTGAACCACTACATAGATGGGTCAAGGCCTTCAATCCTACCACATTGTAGCAAGCCATCACCAAGACTTGAGATATGGGAGGTGCAATACTAAAAGTGAAGACTCCACCCATACCACAAGGCCCTTCAAAAGATAAGGGCAAGAGGATATCTATGGACAACGAAACTAAGAAGGATTTATTGGATGAAGAAACTTGAAATGAGCTTTAGAAGAAAGAAGCTCTGTTTCACTTTCAAAGAGCCACGGGAACCTCGCCACTAATGTTTGGGAAAGGGAAAGATTCACTACATCGAAGTGCTGCTCGATTACGACAATGAGGGTGATACAACACAACCACCAAGCAAGGTGCCTAGCATTTCTGAAGAAGCACCATCCCTGAAAGTAGCTAACAAGCCACTTCTGAGAATTGAAGGAACTACTATTGCCACTCACTCAGGAGTCCCTGAATATCACACATTCAAAATCAAGGGCTCTATACAAGGGTAATGAATCATAGCATTGATAGATGGTGGAGCAACATACAACTTTATTTGATGTAGTTGTGGTGGTAAGGATAGGCATCCCTGCCCAAGAATTTGAGGGCTTCAAAGTGAGGGCAACTGATGGGTACCATATGACATGCACATAGGCAGTTCCACGCTCGAGCGTCAAACTTGGTAAATATACACTACTGATGATTTTTATGTGATAGAATTGGTAGATACTAATATGGTGTTGGGAGTAAAATGGTTGTAGTCGTTAGAAAGGTTTGTGATGAACTACCAAATGATGGAAATGGAATTTCGAGACCCAAAGGAAAACAAGGTAGTACTAAGAGGCATGATAACTGGTGGTCTCGGAGTTGTAACAACCCAACAAATGAAGGTCATACCCAAGCAAGGCGAAGTTACTTGCATGACAACTTGTAGAAGTACAAGTAACAACTTACAATCTAACAGGGCTAGATATGAAGAGAATGCTGAGCTTGATACATTCTTGAGAGATTGGAGAGCCCACCTCTTAGCAGTGTACTCCAAGAATAAGTTTGCTTGCGAATTATTGGACAGACTCATTCATGATGGCAATAAGTACAAGGTGGAAAACAAGGTCATCTTCTATGAAGATGAGATATATTTCGTCCCTGAATCTACACTCAGGGAAAGACTCATTAGAACTTCACATGACAAACTTGCTGAAGGCGAAGGCACGTTGGAGTTCCACCCTCATATCAAGAATCTCACAAATATGGAACATGAAGTGGGCAAAAACATATCAAAGATGAATGGCAAAGACCCTATTGTCTTTGCGACAAACACCCTCCAAAATTTTGTCTACACTTGAATTTCAGAGTTTATTGTGGTTCTTGTGATTGTTCATTCCATAGTCACTTTATGGTTGGTTGATGCTTTGTTAAGTGTTTAAGTCTTCTTCTCAGATTTTAAGTGTCAAAGTCACTTGCTCACACATGCTTAGTGTACAATGAGTTCATGAGCTCCTTCCTTTACGCAAGCTTGAATAGGCACAAACAGTCCATTATGACAGTGTCTGTGTAATGTTTAACCCATGTCAACAGACAATGCGTACTTTTATTGACAACCTCTCACTTTTGGTTATAATTGTTCATCTATTTCGATGAGTTTTGCCAATTGTCGCTTTTGCACCTTCGCTTTTGCAAGTGTCGCTTTCATGTTTACAATTGTTGCTTTTGCTTGATTTCACTTTAATGAGTGCCGTTTTCATGTTATCTTTGTTGCTTTTGTTTGTTTTCACTTTAATGAGTGTCATTTTCATGTTATCTTCGCTCTGGCATGTATCACTTTCAATGTCGTTTGCATTTCGCAAGTGTCGTTTGCACTTTTCTCTTACTACCGCAAGTGTCGTTTGCACTTTTCTCTTACTATCATAAGTGTCATCTTTTGGGCATGGGAAGTGTCGCACATTGTAAAAGCAGAGTTGTGGTTCATTGTGAGAGGCAACTTTGGTACCAATGGGTCCTATCTATCATGTAGACATGTATTAGATTCATTCCCAAAGTTTTATGCATTGTCGTACTAGTGTCATCACTGTCGTCGCAAAGTGTATCTTAAGTGTCACACGTAGTTGAAGGGAGTCAATTATACATTCTTAAGGGCAGTTCTGATGCATTCTCCCACACTACTGTGTCCTATACATCATAAGGAAATACATTAGACATATTCCCCAAGTATTGAGCACTGCCGTACAAGTGTCGTCATTGTTGTTGCAAAGTGTACAATAAGTGTCGCACTTGGAGGAGGTTGTTGTATTGTCGTTGCATTGAGGGGATCGTGTTGTTCTTGTGTATTGAGTGTTCAATGTTGTGTCGTCAATTGTTCTGAGTGTGTGTGATTATTCATAAGTTCAATCTTGGTCTCACTTCTACCTTACTGATCCTGCACTTAGCCAAATCTTGAAAAGCTTTATGCCCGACCAACTTGACCCAACTCAACCTTCTTGAACTGTGCATTGCGCAGTATTAAGGCTCAAGTTCCTCCCTTGCCTTCTGAAACTGCACAATGTGTAGTTCCTGCCTCTAAGGGTTGCGCATGGCACAGTCTTAGTGCTCAAGGATTGCCTCCCTACCCTTAGAAACTGCGTAATTTTACCTCCTAACTAGGCTCTTGTTGCGCATTGCGCAATTTCAGTCATCAAGCTTTCTCCCTGAGTCCTTAAACTGCGCAACTGTGCAATTCACTGATCAGTCTCCCTCCAGAATTGCGCATTGCGCAATCTTAAGGCTCAAGACTGCCTCACTGGCCTCCACAACTGCGCAACTTACCCTTCTAGTTAGTCTCCTTTTCCGCATTGCGCAGTGACAAGCCTTAGGCTATCTCCTTGCCTCCCTGAGCTATGCAATCCCTAGGCCTCTCTCTCCATTGTACTACGCATTGGGCAACTTCAAGGCTCAAGACTGCCTCATTGAGCTCCTCAACTGCACAATCTCCCTGCCCAGGCCTCTAGAACTACGCATTGCACAGGCTCAAGCTTTAGTCCATCATTCATGGCCCCTAGTACTGCGCACTGCACAATCCCTAAGTCTTCCTCCCTGTCCAGTGCCCAACCCTAACTCGATCAGTGATTTTCATGGAGCAAGCTAAACTGGGAGGTTTCTGGACTTATGTCATCTTGTCATGAGTGGATTCCACTTGCATGTACTACATCTTGACATGACAAGATGATGCTCGGGGAGGAAGAGAAGCAAATCATACGAGAAGGCACTCGTGAAGCTAAAACCATGAAGAGGTCATCAAGCTAGAAGATGAAGAACCACTAATTTATGACAAAAGACCAAAGCTCAGGACCACATGAAGATTCCATACCATTTAGCTGCTTGGAGGGTGAAGATGAAGAACAAAGCAGATCTTTCATGAAGATAAAGTACTAAACATACCTCTCATGTATATTGAAGACAAAGCAGCAAGAGAAACAACTTGGCATTGCCACTTCATCATGGAGTCCGTGTCATCATTGTCAAGTTGTGACTTGTATTAGTTCCATCACAATGTCATGTGTGTCCATGTGCCTTGCCACATTATGTGTGGATATAATGGTGTAGTTATCAAAAGGAAAGGACAAAATGTAATGTGTGGAAGTCCAAGAGTCATGTGTGTAATATGAAAAGTCACATAGTCATATATGGACAAATAGTCTTTAGGAAAGGTCCAAAGTCATATAGAAGTTCAAAGGTCACATTAGAAGTTTAAGAGTCATGAGGGAAGCTCAAGAGTCATGGGGATATGAAAGGTCATTCCTCTTGTTATAAATACGCCCTCATAACTCAAGCAAAGGGCTTTTGGAGGCTTGGCCTTTGGAGAGGTAGCCTTGGCTTCTCTAGCTTGGCATGGAGAGAAGATCATCCTTTGGAGAAGCAAGAAGTGACTTAATGTTCCACTATTGGAGTTAGTGGCTTGCCGTTGTAACTGTGTACTTGGATCTTTCGCTCATAATCAAAACCTCGATTGGCCAACACATTTTCATGCATGTATCGTGAATGTAGTAAGACTATTCTTTGTATGTTTACGATATATGTTTTATTCACATGTATTAAAGAAATTGAACTATTTCAGTGGCTTTGGTACTTATCTTGTTGAATGTATGTTGTATTTGCTTTACTGTTCGTTGTGTCTATGTGAACTACTTCGCTAAATAACTGACGAACCTTTCCTTGCTTTCGTGTGTCTCTCTTAGGATAGTACTATTACTTCTATTCTAGAGGTTCACTTTTATAATTTTATTTCCCTCTCGTGAAAGTCTCTGTTTACACATTGCAATTGGTGTTTTACAGTGTCAACTTGTTGATTTCAAAGGTTATGTGCTACTTGTTGCACTCATTTTGCCACAAATCCAAGAAAGTAGTTGCACAAAATTTTTTGAAGTTCATAATCGTCAGCCAACCTGTTCTTATGTCATTATAAACCCAATTTCTGCAAATTGTAATATAAATGATGCTAGTACGACCATTTAATTATGTAACAACCTAGGTAAGCCTATGATTTGGCGATGAATTTCACCCTAGGAGGTTTTTCGTTTCACCACGTTATGTGTGTTTCTAAACACGTTTAATCGACAGAGTTTTTCCCTCCAGTTTAAACCCCAAAGCTAGGGTGGAATTAGTTGACAAAGTCTTGCGTGAGTCCTAGTGTTCTTAGTTGAGTCTATTGTAAAAGTGATTTGGGAATAATTTAAGCTATTTGGCTAAATTATTTTATTACAGATCACTTGGTCTACTAGATCATATTGTGTCGCAGAATAGGGGAATTATTTGAGGGTCTATAACAAATGGGTCCCCTTTGAGGGTTGAATTTGTAATAATATGATGTAAAAAATATTTTAGTGCGTGGTCCCTCACAATTAGACACCATCGCTAAAGTATTTAAGGGTGCAAAAATAATTAATCCCCTAAAGTGTCAATTAATTAAATTTTATGGCAAAAATAAAATTAAATCCTCAGCGAGAAAATTAATTAATTTAAAGTCAAAAAAGCAATTCTTAAAAAATTAATTTCTCCAAGTGGAAAATGACAAAAAAATTCGTGGGTCAAAAAGAAACTAAATTTTGGAGGTTTTCCACCAAGGCAAAAATGGATATTTTAAGAAAAATTGAGCCTTTGGACCTTGGTGGTTAAGTCAACATCAATTTTTTGAGAAAATTAGTCCAAAATATTTATTTTTGGATTAATAAAGAGTGTTTTTTATGAGAAATTCTAAAATTCCTCTAAAATGAATATTTTCGACGGCAAAGATTAAAAGATGATCAAATATTTATCGACGGTCGAGATTATTTTGATGGGGATCAGGCCAACTAGTCATTATTTTTCACTTGGAGGATTTATCTATAAATTAGAAGCCATTTGCTTCTCAAGTCATGATGATGAAAGCTTTGACTCTAGTCTATGTAATTTTGTGACGCTGGTGTTTTTCCACTGATCTGCTAGGAACGTTCGAAATACCATGATGAAAGACTTTGGGGTTCAATTCATGGTGTTCTTAGTATGATGATCTGCGATATGTGCTTTCCTATATTGTGCTTAAAATTTTATAAGTGTGTTTATTCATTATATGGTGATAAAAATATTCTATTGGTAGATTTTGGGTCTATCTTAGGTGATCTGATTCACCATATGTCTAACAAGTTTTCTTGAAGAAATATATATAGAGTTTGGAGGTTCCCCGACCCTTGCGCTCCAAGTTCACAGACTTGGAGGAGAGTCGACCCTATTTGGGCTCCAGGAATTTTGTTTGATTTTTTTACTTCACTAAGGTTGTGGGAAACACCATAACTTTTGAAACACATTTGATCTATTGTCACCATTCATTATTTAAAAATTTAATTCTCAAAATTATTTTATTTTCACAAGCATTGTACATTTGTAAATATATTTGTAAATTATTTTTGTAGAATAATTTTTGTAAATAAAATTTTCTAACCCTTGTTTTGTAGCTAATTGGGGTTTGGGGTATTATTTTGTATATATTGGGGTTTTGGGTATTTTTATTTTCATTTGTACAGGTGAGATCCAAGCTATTTCAAGAAGATCTGCTGGGGTTTGAGCTAGAGCTAAACCCTTGAGGGTAAGATCTAGTCTCCAAAATTTTGCAGGGCCAACATCAAGGAATGTTTCAGTGAAATTGAGCGATTAATGAAGATCTGAAGAAAATTCAAATTTGTGGCAAGGGTCTGATATTTTTTAAGGCCTCAAGGTCCAGCGTTTTCTTCCAAGCCCTAGCCGTTGGCCTATTCTGGCCTCATTTCCGTTGCCATGGGTCCCATCTGCTTGTCGTCACCCTTTTTAAGCCTTTCAGGCTTGGCCCTAGGCCTTAACGACCTTCCCATCCTCTTTCGTGGCCTTCCTTTCCCCTCGGTTTGTCCTTTATCCCCTCAATTCCTCCTCTGCCTTTGGCCTTTGTCTATAGTGTTGCCACAGGCCCTCTCAGGTGTTGGTTCCCTGTTTCCGCAACCCCTAAGAGGCTTGATGTCACCTCTAGGGCCTCTCTCCCCCTTGCCGTAAGGCTTCCTTGGTCTCTTGGTCCTAGTCGCGGGCCTAATAGGCCTTGCTGCCCTCTCCTTAGCCTTCCTCCTTGCCTCATTTGCCCTCTTTTCCTCACTGTCGGTGATCATTTAAATTCTGAGGTAACAATTGGTGTTGTTGTAGAGATTTTGGGTTCAAAGTTTGTGTTTTCAGGTGGCATAGATATTGGAAAAAATTGGGAGAAGTTGGGCAAGTTCCTTCAAGGCCTAAGGGTTTGATCTCTAAACCCTCTTACTCTCACTATTTCACTACATTATTCTAATCTCTTCTTAATAGTGGTAAGATTTTTCATTTAAGTGCCATAATAATCATTCATAAGTTGCCTATAACATTAAAGAACAAGGTTACTTGGAAGCGAGAGTGGGGAGCAACATTTTCAAAAGCTCTCGGTTTGGGAGCGAGTTTTTATATAATATATATTTTATATATTTTGATGCATATATGTTAGCAAAAGCATGTAGAATGATCAATTAGATATAAAAAACATAAAAACATGGATTACACCATATAACATCAATCATCTAGAAGTTATAATCTTCATCAACCACGTCGACAAGTTACAAGTTCTCATTTATGTAGCATTTAAGGGTGCACATAACCAAATTTGCATTGATTGTAATTCATCTTTGAACTGAAAATACATCAACACATAGGATCTAGATGGCCTCTAGCATCCAAAAGAATCATGCTACAACAAATAGTGATATATCATCAAAATCATTGCCTATCTTGCGATCTTTGTTATTAATATCACCCTCTAAGCAATTAACATAAGTTAGAAAAAATGTAGCATGTCAAGTCAAAGATTTTGTGAGTGATCGGTACATTTTTAGTAGGGTCATGATAGAGGAGTTCAACAACCAATGTCACTAACATGAAGGTACATAGAGGGCTTGGTGCTCTTGATTAAATACGAGTCCCATACCCTAACATGACCAAATCCAATGGAAACATTGCAATCCCCCCAATCCTGAAATCCTGAAAAACTGATAAGTCTGTTGGATTTTGAGTGAGATCTAAAATTTTACTTTCTCCATATGAAATCCAATGAAGTTGGAACCACTCTCAAACATCCTGAGTTATTTCATAATAATGTTAAAAATTTAAGTAAAATGATGAAAATGAAAGATTAAATTTTACTTTTAGAATTTAACATTACCATGAATTGCATATCAATACTAGGGCCATAAGTTTGAATACTAGGCTACCCTATTAAAAAAATTTGTTTTTTTTGAAAATAATTTGCGTTTGGAACATCTTAGTGACAAAAATTTAGTGAAAAAAATAGGGAGCAATTTTTTGTTGTTGTTGCAAGAGCGCGATGACAGCGGGAGTGCGCTCCTGGGTTACTGTCTATTCGCTCCCGCTTAGAGCGCACTCTAGGAGCAACTCGGAAGGTGGGGGGAGCCGCTCCCCCGCAACCTTGTTACTTGTTTTATGAGTTTGGTTACTGTCACAAGCTTGCTGAAGTCTGATTCTAACAGTGACATCAGTGTCTCTTCATGGTTTGCAGCTTTAGTTAAAGTGCTCTTAAGGAAACAAGTAATTTGGGTCTGTTTGACATACTTAGCATAAGAATAATTCATAAGTTACATACTGCTGTCATAAATTAGCTTTTTGCTGTCCTAATTGCTCATCAAATATCACTTGATATCCTTAGAACATAAGCAACATAAGGCTTCTATTGTTCATGCTCTAATAGTTCATTGTGGAAAAGATTTGTTTCATTGTTTAAAGTGCTAATGTTTGTTGTCTTGTGAAGTTCCATAATCCTAATTGTGCACATAAGCTCACTCTCTAAAAGCACTTGACATTAATATCTTGTTACATTGTTGAGTATCTTGGTTACATCACTTATCTTTTGGGAGATCTAATTGTTTCTATCACTCTAATCAACATTAAAGTAACTTGTTCCAATTATGTTTAAAGAATATCATTGAATGTCGCTCGAGAAACTTGTGATCTATATGTGTCAAAGATTCTTGGTTAATTAAGAATCTGATTGGTAATAATTGTGATCTAATATTGACATCTAAGATCTAAGTGTTCTTAGCTTAAGGATTTGTTGAATATCTCTTGAATAATAGGCATTAAGGAATCTAATTGCAATTCAAAAAGCTTCTCATCGTCTCTTTCGAGTAATTACCATTGGCACTTTGTATTGTCTCATTGGATAATTGTTCTAAGTGGATAAGTGCTCTAGTTTTCTTTCTTGCCATTAATGTCATTATTGGTTTATGGCTATCGTGAATCTTTGGCATAATAGTGATCTTTCTCTAAGAGCATACACCTTGTGGTTATTTAATTGAGCAAATTATATCGTTGATATATCTTGTATCTTGTTGGCATTTTTTAAATTGGCACATGCTCTTGTGGTTGAGATTGTCTCTTTTTCCATTGCTAAGTACTTATTGCCATAATTTAAGATAAATCATAACTGAATACTTAAAACATTAATAATCTTGCCTTAAGAAAACACTCAATAATCTTGCATTAGCATCCAAAGACTAGTCTTGCATTTAATAAACTTACCTCCAAGCATAAGCTTGGTTGATAGAGAATAGGACCACCTTTCTCATCTAGCTTGAGGAGCCTGGCATCTCTTTAGTGGTTAACATGGTGATCTTGCAGTTGTTAGAGTCACCGGGTGGCTAGTACCTAAGGGGAGGTATCGTTAAGCAAGCCTTTGCTTACATCCCCTTTATCTATTTTTCACAACCTACTCTAGAGGCTAACGTTAAAATAGTTAAGAGGAAGGATACACCTAGAATAGGCATCTAATTAAAGGCAATCAAAATTCTTGCATCGCACCTAAGTCATAGGATTTGCATAGCATATAGGATAGTTAAGCATTTAAGCAGCGGTTGTTCATTCGGTCACTTGGTCCGATATTGATATAAAGCAAGTAAGTTGACTCCATAAGTAATTTAATCTAATCTCTAAAAGTTTTCTAAATCAACCAGGTGGTTAGGCCATTCAATTGTGTCTCCCGTACTCGTTGGTTGCCAACTTGTCTATCATTTCCATCTTCCATAGGGACTACCACCCATAGCATATTGTTGGGAGACAGCTAGAACAGAGAGTTCGGGGATCAAAGTGACAACCCCCGACCTGAGTCGTTGTCGCACCATGCTTGTACAATTTGAGTGACAACACTACTCTCTTATGTGGTTTATTGTAGCCAAGGCAAACCTTAGAGTTATGTTAGCTGAGCCGATACTCCGGATGGCGCTCCTACTCCAAATGGTGCGAGATCTAATTGGGACTTCACATTGGGAGAGCCCTTTGGTTGATTGATATCCAGCACCTTCAACAGACCCAAAGGCAATTTGATCGTAGCAACAAACTCTCTTGAAGTTGAGGGCAACCTTATAACAGGAGGAAAGACAAGGCATATAGACTATATGAAGCACCATAACAAGCATAAAAATAGGTATGTGGCAGTGGAAATAAACAAGGAAAATGTTGAGTTCTATTTGAATAAATTCTTTGCTCCCTATAAGAGCCATTGTTTACAGGATTGGCAAACAAAGGTCATTGATTTTCCAGGAGGATCTCATGACCCTAAATTATATGCCAAATTCTGTGATGTTGCAGTCCGCTATGTTGCAAATTATCTTGGGACAACAAAGGACATGGAAGGAGAAAAACTAGTCTCTAAGAGAGTCGTTTCCCACCTTCAGTTTATTTGAGGATGTAATTACTACATTCCACATTGCGAAAACAATTGATATCCCAAGGATTAATTAGCTCCTTACTTATGTAGGGGTGAAACCATGTCTTGAAAATTGAGAACCAACCACCTATAAATAAAATGAAGAAAACAACAACATAGGGGCAACTTGTGGAGGTTATGAACTTATTATTAATTTTTTGCTGGGAAGGTGCTACTGTATTAGGAGACGTTAAATTTATTTCTGCAGCGACCACAATTGTGTTTTTTCCACTTATGATCCAACATGAGGAAGCAAAAACTATTGCTGGATTATAGTGCCCACCAACATTATGGTCATTACACTGCAAGAGGAAAAAGGGGGCACTGGTATGCTTGGTATGACAAATGTATGGCACTTGGACTTGCCATTGTTTGAGGATAAGAAATGTCG
This sequence comes from Pinus taeda, assembly GCA_000404065.3. Classification (NCBI taxonomy): domain Eukaryota; kingdom Viridiplantae; phylum Streptophyta; class Pinopsida; order Pinales; family Pinaceae; genus Pinus; species Pinus taeda. Next base: position 155,889 of record APFE030973078.1, read on the forward strand.
GGAAGCGGGGACTGTAATGTCCCCTATGAATTAATTGTGTACGTAAGGATGAAATGGCCTATCCAACCTCGTAGGCTATAGTCTTGATAAAGGGGGAAAGCCCAATTTTCCCAATGTTGGGGAAACATTGTGAAAATGTTGGGTTGGTTGGGGCAAAAAAACCCAAAATTGGGGGTGGCATATACAACCCCTCTCATTTGGGAGCCCATGAAGGAATTTATAAATACAAGAAAGCTAGAATCATTTGGGCATGACTGGAATTGGATTGATTAGTCTTTGTTTTTCTTTGAACCTGAGGCTCTGAGGGTTCTAAGCCCCCTTTTTCTTCTTTGACTAGTTTCGTTGGAGGTGATCCCATCCTACCTAGTCACCATTTCTTTTGTTCTGGTATAGGTCATTGGAGTAGTTTCAGTTTGGTTCAAGGATTGAAGATTACACTATGATCTGGCAAAACATCTCTTGGAGCAAATTCAGTGCATGGCTAAGAAGTTTCTTTGGTAATTTCGCAGAAGCAACGAGTTTCGCAGGTCGTAGGTCATATGGTCGAGGGCCTCATGCCCCGAATTTCGGCAGCAATCCAGTCACAGGAACATAACCAAGTTTGTTGTGGTTGAAATTGGCATTTCTGGGATAGCCAAGAGCAAGGTCAAGAAGCTGCACTAATAGAAGAATGATTTTATGAGGTTTCGACCCATCCTAGGGTTGTGGTTTCATTCAATAGGTGTTTTCACAGGATCGAGCTTTTTCTGAATATGATCAACCAACATTCGACCCTCTTAAGGGCTACGAATCGCTACTGGGAGCACTTGTATAACCGCAGGAGTATCTGACCTCGCGAGCTGCTTCAGAAGTGACGCCTCCAACTGTGGACCTCATTAGGGAAGCAACCAAACTTATAACAATTACCCTTATATTTTGCGGACCAATACATAATTGAACTATTAATTCAATTATCACAGGAGTCTAGGGTGAATTGCAATTGATAATTACCCAACTAAAATTTGGTTTCATACTGGTCTATTTGTCAATTTCATTAATGGTTGAATACAATACTGAAATTGGTGGAGCATTGTAATTCTTGTTGCTGGATGATCAATCCTATCTATTGTGGGTTTAAGAATCATTTTGCATATTCATGAATTAGTACTGTTACTAATGAATTAATTGTTTATTTCAATTTTGAATAAGTGGAGGAATTTATTGGGAACCCTAGTGTCTAAGCAACCCTAAGGGCAAAATTACCCTAGGATACCACATGGGATCACGGGTTCAGGGCTAAGCCCACAAGAATAACTAATGCAACCCCAAACTAAAGGCCTTTGCACAACACCTTTAGGTCGCTTAGGTAGATCCACCCTATAGAGTCAAACCTAAGATGGCCTTCTATGCAAAGCATTTGAGATGAGAGCCAACCTTATTGGTAGACCAGTCACCAACCTATATAGTTTGCCATTGGATGCACACCTTTAGGATCCCTCTCGGTCAATGGTGGGATGATTCTAATTGGCTTTAGATGGTAGTCGATAACTATATTTCACAAGTGGACAAGGCTTGTCGACTTTGAAACCTATAGGATATTGAGGAGGACCATTTGATTTTTTGATGCCCCATCTATTATGAGACCAAGCTCAATACCACTACCTTTTATAGCAATGTTGCATTAATTGTTATCGGGATAATATCGGCGCGAGGAAGAAATTGGAAAAAATCGTAATTATCGGGAAATTATCAGAAATAATCGGGAAATAATCGTTTGGTACAAAAATATTCATTTTTTTTCAAATTTTTTAATATCTAAACCATCTACAACATAAAATAAATACATTGACACATAAATATGATAAAAAAACTAATATATAAGATGTTTAATATCATTTCTAGCGCTAAAATCACACATAACATTGAATCATGTCCTGAATAGTAAGTCCGGACTCCTGAGTCCCAACTCAACCTCAAAATATCAACAAAAAATATGATAATGTATCTCATCATGTCATAATGTCATATACAATAAAATGAAAGTCTAATCCTATTGATTTCCTCTGCCCTCTTGCGAGAAAATGCCACAACTTTCCCTTTCCCTCTAGATGTAGACGCTGGTCCCTGTGCTGGTGGAGATGGCAGTG
>APFE030973085.1:14214-81576 GCA_000404065.3 Pinus taeda
TTTGGAGACCTTGCCTTACTGTAATAGATACCATCTTACTACAATTTCCCAGAGTATGCATAACAACAATTTGTCCTTGAAGAAATAGACATATTTCATCCTCGATCGCCAATCAAAAGAAACATAAACAACTTCAATTTATTCTCACCTTGAACAATGTCTACATGATGATGCTTAGCTTGTCTTGCCTTGTGCTTGGCTCGACTCTTGACCAAATGTGATCGCCATTTCCATGCACCATCCCATTTTGAAGACAACACTTTTTGAAACCCACAAGAAGAAATTTTTGACCCAATGCACTCTTTGTCAAATTTCTTTGGCACTTTCTCTTTGACCTTTGCACTCTTTGGCACAGGAATCTTGTTCACATCACTATTCAACAATGATGTATGCTTCTGCAATTTCACCTCATCTTATTTACCTCTTTTAGGAGGAAACGTGTTAGATTCCTAAAACATATTATCACACTCATTAGCAACGTCAATGAAATCATATTTTACATTTGATGTATCTCCTTAAAAGGCCTGAATCACAACATCTTTATGCTTGAACATTAATAAAGAAAAATTATGGCTAGCATTCACAATTCTCTTCATTTTTCTAGCATGCATAAGAGACAAACTCATCTTATTACTATGCTCTCTAACAATTTACTCAATCCCATTCTTTAACAAGTGATACTTATTCTCATGGAGATGAAAGATTTCTCTCCTATCATAAAGATACGGGCTTCCCAAATCAATACCAGAAATATCAAGTGGAACTACATCAAGTTCAAATTCATCAAGAAAGTTTGCAGTGATTGCAAATCTAAGTATGCACTTCCTTGTCACCTGAAAATTTGCATTCTTACATATCCAACCTAAAGGATAACGTCTTGGATGTGGAATGATTTCTAGATTTAACTTCTTGACTAAGTCTTTACAAATAAGATTTGCTTGTGAACCACTATCAAATAGTGTATCAATTTCGGTATGCATTGAAATAACTCTAATGTGGAAAAGCTCTATTCTTGTTTATTCATTTTGAGTATCATTGGAACATTTTGAAGAACTAGTCCTAGTTATGTCCTTACCTTTCAAACCCATCGTTGTGATCTTGGTTTCATCTCCAGAATTAGAACTTAAATCATGTTTTATAGTTGCAGTTGTTTTCTCCTTCTCCTTGTTTTTAAGCTTTTTGGGTCTCATATCTTGGGTCTCTTATGCATGCTAGAAAAATGAAGAGAATTGTGAATGCTAGCCATAATTTTTCTTTATTAATGTTCAAGCATAAAGATGTTGTGATTCAAGCCTTTTAAGGAGATACATCAAATGTAAAATATGATTTCATTGACGTTGCTAACGAGTGTGATAATATGTTTTAGGAATCTAACACGTTTCCTCCTAAAAGAGGTAAATAAGATGAGGTGAAATTGCAGAAGCATACATCATTGTTGAATAGTGATGTGAACAAGATTCCTGTGCCAAAGAGTGCAAAGGTCAAAGAGAAAGTGCCAAAGAAATTTGACAAAGAGTGCATTGGGTCAAAAATTTCTTCTTGTGGGTTTCAAAAAGTGTTGTCTTCAAAATGGGATGGTGCATGGAAATGGCGATCACATTTGGTCAAGAGTCGAGCCAAGCACAAGGCAAGACAAGCTAAGCATCATCATGTAGACATTGTTCAAGGTGAGAATAAATTGAAGTTGTTTATGTTTCTTTTGATTGGCGATCGAGGATGAAATATGTCTATTTCTTCAAGGACAAATTGTTGTTATGCATACTCTGGGAAATTGTAGTAAGATGGTATCTATTACAGTAAGGCAAGGTCTCCAAAACTAGGGAAAATTATGAGTTTTCATGAAAAGCTCAAATTGTTAAAATCAAGAAAAATCTAGTGGGTTGAGACTGGAAGGGTGAGGGAGTTGTACCCTTATCTAATTGTTCAATAATAAAGAGATTTTGGAGGTCCAAAAGCTTCCAGTGGGGAGGAATGATTCGGTGGATTAATTTTATGCTCAAAATTCAAATATGTCAGAATGGATTGAAACTAGAACGATTGCATAGATCTCATTGTTTTGAATCCAAAACAATTTGTTTCGCGAAAAACGAATGTCGTATGTTCCCAGAAATGGGTTTTATTCATTTATGGAAACACTAAAAAAATTTGGTTTTTGGTAGTACAGGGCTGCATAGTTAGCAATCTGTATTGTTGATTGGACCCTGACTGTACATGCTAATTGTAAGTGGTCGGCCAATCTCTTCTTGTCACTTGACACAATTTGATTGGCTACGAAATGGATGATTTTCATTGGTTAATGGTGGTAGAGGTGGACCAACTAGAGGCTACCACGTGGCCCAACCAGAGGCTGCCACCGTGACCACTCACCAAACAACTAATTCCTTTCACTAAAACACCACATCATATTCCTTGTTATATGTGGCAAACGAAAAGGGTTTTAAAGTTTATGGTAGGAGCATGTTTGGGGAGGGGTTGGGCTAAGGCCTAGCCCCTGGCCACCCAAGCACCACAAGGTCGTAGGCGGGGGACCAAAGGTTCGGCCCTAACCCAACCTATAGGTTAGCACCAAAGCCTTTCCCACAGCAATGGGACCACAGGTTAAGAACCGAGCACAATCGTGTGGGAATCCAACCCTCAAAGCCCGAACAACCACCATATGCCCAAGAGTCATGACCAAGTGCTAGTCGTAGCACCTTTTGGAGGAGGGGGACATCTTTAAGCGCCAACCCATGGGTCATGTTGACCACAATATGACTAGGCACAAGAAGGATAGGATGGGCCAACCCAGGGTTATATGGACCACAATGTGATGAGGCGCATGATAGAGGGATTGGGCTAGCCCTTAAGCACTAGCCAAGGTCCTATGTAGAACCCACATGACCGATCGTGCATGCCAAGCAGGGGCTAGACAGAGCCCCCAAAAAATTGGCACCTAACATAGTTATATGGCCTAAATTTTCGGGACTGGGCTTAAAGGCACCCTTATCCGTCCTACAAATTCGCCCGCCAAGTGGGAATTATGTCAGTTTTATCGCACCATTTCCATTTTTGTGGAGCACACGCCAGATTTTGGCCAAATTGTAGGATGGTTAGCTGCAAAATTTGGGAAAAGAGAGAAAGAGGCATAACTTTCTTAGTTTTTTTGGCCTTTTTGGGAGAAGAAAGAGGCTAGACAGGGGTTTTTGACAGTTCTAAAGCCATTGTAGCTATTGTTGAATCCATTTGACAACTGTAACAGAATGTAAACACTATATTTTTGAGCATAATGAAAGAGGCCCAACCATTGGAAGTTGGGCCAGGAGATGTAGCCCAAGAGGGGTGAACTCCTTCATCATTTGTTGGTTTGTGTTTGCTGTTGTGGTGATGTTGTCTCATGTTTTCTGCAAAAAATGGACTTTTAATTCAATTTTTATGTGTTTAAGAATTTGACGTAAGAGACTTAAACTCCTAATTTAATCACTTGCAAAATTTATCATAATCCTCAAGCAGTTTCAATTACGGATTAGAAGTAATGGAATTGCTTAAGGCAATTTTCCTTCTAATACAAAGGAGTTGTTCCTGAAATTTGTTGTAAATGGAGAGCCTTGTATGTATGTAAGTTGTATGAGATTATGGGTGGGAACTTTCAACGATGAAATTTAATCTATGTTAGCATATGATAGGGCTTAAGTTCAAAAGTTTGGAAGTTAATCAAAATATTTTCAATGGAAAAAGGTGTCAAATAGAAAACAACTCTCTAGAGATTTTACACCAAGGAATAAGTGGTACAAATGATCAAAGATCATTTTTATCGAAAGAAATTAACTATTTCATATCAGTAAGATTCTAGCTCTAGCTAAAGCTAGGGAAACCAATGAAAACATAATATTGTTAGATGATGTGTAGTATGGACAATTGATGGTTATCCCAAAGCATCTTTTGGACAAAGAGGTAACTCCTAGCAATGTTGTAAAGTTTAATAAATTGGTGGTTCCAAAATAGCATGCATGCTTTAATTTCCACCGAGAATCTCAAATCAATGATAGAGATGGAATCCTTGTATTTTTAGACGAGAACAATGATTTAGAGCTTAGATACCCATTTAAAAAGAGTGACCAAAGCCATGGCCTAATATGCAACATACTCAGAGATGCATGGTTTGAGCCCGAGAAGACCTTCATAAGGGATGGAGAATGTAGAAACTGAGATTTGTGTCCAAACATTTCTCTCATGAAGAAGGTGAGACTTATATAGTCATGGAAATAAAATAAGGTAGAAAGGGGCCCCTCTCAAGTCTTGAAATAAGTAGTAATACTGTTGGAAGAATCACCGCACCTTTATAGAATTCGTAATTTCCAACCTGGGGATCCTAGTAACTAGTTTGTAACGTTTACCAACACCTCCGGGCTTTGGTGTAACAGAAAACCTCCACATGGTATCAGAGCTTGGACCCAGGTTCGATTCCCCCGAGTTGCGTTTGAGGGGGGGTGTTGGAAGAATCACCGCACCTCTATAGAATTCGTAATTTCCACCCTGGGATCCTAGTTACTGGTTTGTAACTTTTACCAACACCTGTGGGTTTTGGTGTAACGGAAAACCTCCACAAATACCACCCTATGATCTCATAATAGGTGGGGCATCAGAAAATGAGATGTTCCTCCATCTCCAACTCTTGTATGTGGCATAATTAGAAAACTCGAGTTAACCATGAGAGGTGGTGAAATGTGATGATCTATTGGTTAATGTTTGAAATAAGAACTCTCCCACATCAACACCTCGAGTTCAAAATTAAAATATAAATAAATTATATAATAAAGAGGTTAGTACCAACCACCAACCCAATGAATAATAATAATAACGAATTCTCAACCAAGAGCGACGTTGTTGAATTGATTATTCATGAGAGTTCTGATAGGGATAGAAACCGAAATGTCAGTAGAAATATTCTTGGATCCTGAGATTGTGAAATTTTCTTCAAACGTTCCAGACATGAAGACAATCGCTCCGTTACAACCATTTTTTTTCCTATAAAACATGAATGAGAAGATATTAAATTGTGGAGACAAATGAGTCAACTCAGAAATTGAGATCTTGAATTTGATGAGATATGTCTTCATACATTCATATTGGGACACAAAATTCAATGAGAATGGGTGTCACCAAATTAAGTCAAACTGGAATCAAGTATACAGACAACCAACTTACCAAACGTATAATCAGAATTTATAATGAATGTCGTTGCAATTTATGTTTTCTCCACCAGTCAAAAACATGTACTGTCTCTAGACTAATCCTTCGATGTACCAAATGTATAATCAGAATTTATAATGAATGTCGCTGCAATTTACTTTTGCCACACCAATCAGAAATATGCATAATAAGTTAGGTTCTACTCATGTCAGCCTCAGTCATTAGGTTATATTTAGGAATTCAGAGACCACTCATTCAACTAAATACAAAGAGAATTTTTTACGAAAACATATCATGATTGCAAGCAGACGAACATGTTTCTAATGACATAAATGAAAATGCCAATCATTAAATGTAAATGCTAGTTGAAATTACATGAAAGGAAGAGGCTAGTCTAATTGCAGAATTAAATCATTCTACTCTAGTTGCACACTTAATGAAATCAATAGCCTACTTGCGTGAATCACTTATCTATTTGCAACTTGCTTAAGAATGAGGGAACCAATTTTCAACACAACTATGAAAAGATGCTAAGTCTAATTCTACTTGTCGTCTTATGTTTGCAGTGAGGAAAGGATGGGGTCGGAGTGGTCTTAAAGTCTTCTTCAATCATGAAATAAAATCTTGGGGACTGTTATTCATCTTCAAAGTGAAAGGGTTAAATTTTGGAGTGAATATGGTTGAAGAAAGCAATGCTACAACACTACTACAGGAAGTGCTATAGGAGGCCCTCTATTGCTACAAAAGGCCATGTTTTGCTACAAGAGGGGGCTCGAGATCTCTTTGAGGATAAGAATGGTACCTTGAAGGTGAAGGAATGTGCATGGAGGTGAGTGAAGGTGAATTAATGGTGTGGGAGCCCCTTAGCCAGGATTAGTACCCCTCGAAGTCCTATCCTGCACCAAAGTTTATGCCCATGGTGTCCTTCATTTCCCTGGAAGAGTGATCTTGGTGGTAGAGTTTGGAAGCAATGTGAAGTTCCCAAGCGAGATATGGAAGGGTCTAGGTGGATGTGGAAGAGTGTACCATCCCTGTAAGTCAACAACAATCCCTGCAAACTAATCAAGCATATGCATCAAATGATCAATACTACAACAAAATAAATCATGGAAAGGATGAGTTGAATTTGATTAAAATCCACTCTACCCTACATCAAAACTCTAATTACCAAATCAATGCTACTAACTTCTATGTTTCAGAAACCAAGCATGTAGAAGGATTACAATCCAACACTTAAAAATTTCCAAGAAATCATAAACTCATATTTTTGGGTTGTTGTTGTAGATCTTCTAACCACTCTTCCCACAAGAGGTGATAGGAAAACCTACAACTACAAGTTTTGTGGTAAAATTCATACTGAAACAAAAAAAAAAATTCCATGACTTGAACAAGAACAACGGAAGAATATAAGAGAGGGAATAAAGCCTCTGGTTTGGGCCCAAACCCAAGGGTTTCATCCCTCCAAAATGAACTCAAATGCAGTCCAACAGTAAACTTCTCATTGAAAGAAAATAAGAGTCACATACATCATATAAAAGATGAAAATGACAGTATCAAGCACAAGGCTCTCAGTATCTACTCCTATCTTCAGCAAAGAAAAAATGAATCCTAATGAGCCTTTAGGATTATTTATTTATACAAAAAGTACCTGATGGAAACTCCCTTGAAAATACGAGTGATCCCCTCAAAAATCTTGAGATTGGTTGATCTAGTTCTCTTGGATATTCACCTGCACTTGAGTCCCTCTGCTACTAGTGAATTTGATCTGTTGGTGAGTAGCCTTTGATCTCAATCTAAGTTGGGGAGTGAATGCAGTGGACAAGCCCCCTTATATTTTCTCTAAATGTCTCCAATCAACTCCTACATGGTAAATATCTCCAAAAAAGTTTCTTTTGCCTGCATATTAATCATATTAGGCCATGAAATATGACAAGAACCCTTTAATATTCTTAATAAGCATATCATGGTTAAAAAATGAAAATTAATGTGAAAAAATGAGAGTTTTAAGGGCTGGAGGATAGCACAATGGGCTTAAAAATATACCTATTGATGGGACCCATCATCACCCCCATGCTGAAGGTGTTTCTCAACCTCTAAGTAACTCAATCACTGATATGAATTTCATTCATGGCCCTCATGGCCTCTCTAGCATCCCAAAGAATCTCAAATTGTGTGCCTTCTTGTGGATAAAAACCAACATTTGCTTCTATGTCTGTCCATTCCTTTTGTTCTTTTGTCTGGTTTCTTCTCTATTGTAGGCCCAATAGTAAGGGAGGATTGATTTTGAGTCCTATCCACTTTATCTTTAGCCTTTGCATGATTCTCTTGTATAGTGGGGTTCTATGCAAGGCCTTCTTTAGTATTTCTGGAGAGTGATACTCTCTGATTTGCATACTGTGAGGCCAGACATGCCATCTTATTTGGCAAGTTTGCAAACTTTCTGTCCCTGACATCTTAAAGGTGTCTTCAAAATGGAGGATAGTTTGTTCTTGGGTTGCCATATACCGAGGTGCAAATTCAAGATCAATGGAGATGAGGTTGTGGTTATTGATGAAAGCCTTGGGGCTCACTAATTTTTCTTTGATGTATAAGGGATCCCTCTCTTCTTTTTCCATCACCTTCTTTAATTCTTTAAATCTTGCTTCCTAATGGGTTAACCAAGAGGAAAATGCCACTAGTTTCATGTCCCCCAATCTTGAGTTGGGGTCCCATAAGTTCATGTAAGTGATATTTTTCATGTAGAACTCAACCAGTTTGGTGCTATCCTTAATACTTGCCTTCTTACAAAAGTCAATGAACTTCCTATAGTCTTGAAAAGGTAGAGAGCCACCTTGTGCTAAGTTATTTATCTAGAATCGCAACCAATGCTCCTTGAAGAAGATTACATAGGATTTGGATCATTGCCGACATTGTATGGATTCCATGGATAAACTTTCCATAGTGGCAAGTTGTACCTATTTTTCTTGCAGTCGTTCTCTTAGCCTTTTGTTTTCTTCCTGTAGCTGCTCGCTCAGTACTGGTTCCCTTAGCCATAAGTTATTCAATTTATGGCTCATTTCATTCGATTTCTCCTGCATGAGAAAAACATATTCAGCCTTAATAGATTTTGCAATTTTCATCCACCTAGGAGTCCCACCTCTTTCCATTTCCAACTCAAATAAGAGTGGTATAACAAATGTTTCAGGTATAATTATACCTCCTTCAATAAATTTGTAATAAGGTTCAAGGTTAGGTTGTGGTTCAGGCTCCTAGAGTTCATGGGGACATTCTTCCTTCCCTTTTGATGTGGTTGACTCCTCCTGTACAATCTCCTATTTCTCCTATAGCAACCCTTGTTTCTCCTGTAGCAATCCCTATTCCTCCTGTAGCTCCTCTATTTTCTCTTGTGGTTCCTATGTGTTTTCTTGTAACATGGAAGCTTGTGCTTTGAGCCTCTTAGATATGATTTCTATAATGGTGGGCCTCCCTATGGGTGGCACAAGTTATCTAATCTTGGCTTTGAGGGAGGTAACATCTTCAATCTTCCATTCACTAGGTCCCACTTCTTCTCTTTTGCTTGTTGATTCCTCAATGATGATAGGGACCTCTGGAGAAGGTTGAGGATTCCCTTGTCTTATTATGGTGCTCTTTCTTGTTTTAAATTACAAGTGGACTTTCCTTGGATGCCTCCTTTTGGGCTTGACTGGTGTGCCCAATGTTGCCAATGTGACAACTACCTCTTTCTCTATGTTTCTTAGTTAGAGGCTCGTGTTTTCCTTGTATTTATATCCCTTGAGGTTTGAATGGAACCTCCGTGTTCTCTTCCTCTACTTTTTGTTTCTCTTCCTCGTTTTCCTCTATTTCTGCTTTCTCCTTCTCTTCTTCCTTTTCTTCTTCCTTCTCTTACCTACCCTCAGTAGTAGAGGTTGATGTTTCTCCTTGCTATGTGGAGGTGACGACTTGTGTTTCAATGAAGATATCCCTATCCATGTCTACAAAGTCAATCCATAACACAATGTTCCTTAGGCATCTTAAGGCATCCATGACAATTAGCTTGATGAGGCTAATATGGGCATTGTGTTGTTGATTCCCTTTGCTCACTTTCTGGTTGATTTCAATGATGGACTGTAAGACGAAATGTGGGACTCTGAGTCTGTTTCAAATGGGTAACTTTGTTTGGAACCTTAGCTCATAGAGCAACCTAAATTGATAGGCATACACAACGCTCAAACTCCCTTTACAGAATATGTATTTGAGCATGTGATGAGCCACTTCATCCCAAGAGTAAGAGATGACCTCTCTTCTTTCTCCATTTTTGTCTACCATAGGCTTCTCTCTATGGAGGAAGAAGTTTTTCCTGGCTGTAACACTTATTGTCTTATCCTCCTTGCTCCATCGAAATCCTAATGGTATGGTGGTTACTGTTCTTATAAGTTTCGCACTCAAATGGATTGTAAGTCCTCCAACAACAATAGTGGCACTATTTTCTCCCCAAGAGTTGAGGACCATGGAAAATTCTTAGGTTATCTCATCATCATATCCCTTTAATTGCTCAAAGAATCCCATCCACTGATGTCTCAGAAAAAGTTTAAGGGAAGGAGAATGTGGAGGTGTTTGTGAAGGGGTTTTTGTGGAAGATGAAGATGGTGAAGATGGTGGTAAGGATGGAGGTGAAAAGAATGGTGGTGTCAAAGGTGGTTTGTCACCATTCCCTTTTGGAGGCTTATCCTCATCTCCTCCTTTTCCTCCTGAAGAACCCTCTCCCTTTGGAGGCTTGGAGTTCTCACCTTGCAATCTTGTGTTTCTATCTTCATAGAGAAATTTCACCATTTGGGTCATGTCAAGGAATGATTTTCTGAAATTTTTCTCATCCTCTGGCATATTACCAGGCCCTCCATCATGTGGCATTCTTACTGAATCTTCAGGTACAATTTGAGGTGAAATTTGTGGTGGAGAGTGTGGAAAATTTTATCTCCTTGTCCTTGTCCCAACTTGAGGACCTGTAACCACAATATTTCCTTCTCCTCTCTTGAGCTTCAACCTTGTAAGCGTCAAAGACACTTGCAAACAAATTAGACCCTCACAGCAACAAAGAACCTAAGCTCTATTACCAAACTGATCCATAATTGAAACCGCTTGAGGAATATGATAAATTTTGCAAGTGATTAAATTAGAAGTTTTAAGCCTCTTGTGTCAAATTCTTAAACACATAAACATTGAATTAAAAGTTTAGTTTTTGCAGAAAAGATGAGACAACATCACCATAATAGCAAACAAAAAATAGCGAATGATGAAGGAGTTCACCCCTCCTGGGCTACATCTCCTAGTCCAGCTTCCAGTGGTTGGGCCTCTTTTATTATGCACAAAAATTAGTGTTTACATCAAGTTACAATGCTCAAATGGCTTCAACAATAGCTCCAATGGCTCTAGAATTGTCAAAAACTCATGTCTAGCCTCTTTTTGCTCCCAAAAAGAGCACCAAAAAAATTGAGAAAGTTATAACTCTTTCTTTCTTTTCCCAAAATTTGCAGCTAACCATTGTACAGTTTGGCCAAAACCTAGTTCATTTTCCCCAAACGTGGAAATGAGAAACTAAACGTGGCACAATTCCCGCTCGGCGGGCGAATTTGTAGTACAGAAAAGGGTGCCTTTAAGCCCCTAGTCCCAAATATTTCAGCCACATGGAGGCCATATGACTGTGTTGGGTGCCGATTTTTTGGGGACTTTTATAGACATTTTTGGGCACTACAACCCCAATCATAAATGTCCATAAACTAAGGGCTCCTAAGTCCCTAAAATTGTTGCTTCACTACCTAAAAGAACAAGGTCAGTTGATTACATCATCTCCCAGAAGTTCTCCACAGAAAACTAACTCAGAAATGGTCAAAACTGGACCATACTGAATGCCCAGTGCAGAGGGTGCAATGCATATCACCTTCCCAGTGTAAAGGGTGCGATGCATACTAGATGGCCCCTCTGTAGGGTGTGATGGGCGAGAATGGACAAATGGCAGGGACAGTTTGTGAGGTGGAAGATCATAGAATCTTCTAGAAAATTCCCCTCTGACACTTGCCTCTCTGATTTCAACCAGGGATGAGTAAGAGATCATCAATCTCCAAGTGGAATCAAGAACTATCAAAGAGAGGAAACTAATCAAAATCCCAGAAGCTGACGCACCCCCTACAATCATCTATATATGGATCCCTCATCGTAGAGACCCAGAGGCTGGAATCTTATATCTTATAGAGAAGTGTTGTTGGTTTTCTAGTGTAACTTCATAGTGTTGGCTGATCTAAGCTTTACTTGAGGTGAAGAGGGGCTTTCTTGCTGGAGGATGATGCTGGGTCAGAACAATTGGTTGTAATCCTCTTCCTATTCTTGATATTAATAAAGCTATTCAAGTTTTCCTCCACATTCTTGTATGTTTGATTGTATATGCATTTGTGTGGTTAATACATATCTGGTCCTGTGTTGTTTATGAATATAGATCTGTGTTCCTCGATAGTATTATGCTGCTTTGATTCCACAGGTGCTCTTTGAAGCTGTGTAGACAAAGAAGGAGCGACAAAGATCTATCGAGAAAGAGAGGAACCGAGCAAGGAACCAAGCGCAAGACAAAGGTTGGTGTCCTCTGTTCCCCTCTTGTCTATTTTTCATAATGGAAAACGAAAGTAGTTTTAACTTGTTTGTTTCTAAGATAGCTACCAGTCTTAGTGGGAAAAGCAGCTCTAAGTGGACACTATTCCAGGTAACAAAATGGCGACTCCACTAGGGGCCGAATAGATTGTTTGTTAGTCTATTTTTGTTTGTTTTATAAACTTACAGACAAAGTCTGAAGTCAAGATAGCTACCCTTCGAACTGCATTTGCTATGCAAGTGCAAAATAGTTCAATGCTGCTTCAGTCTATCTCCGTGTTTTGTTTATAAATTGAACAATCGATCTGCAAACACTCTAATTGCCCTAAGTGGTGGCTCTAGTAACCTCCTTAGATCAGCCCCTGTGATTTATATTTACTGAACATCACTTACTCGGCCTAAATCCCTGAACTAAACTACAAATTATGATCAAAGACTGGATAAAAGTCTCGCACTGGTACCATCGCACCCTCCCTTCAAGGCAGTCTGTATGCATCGCACTTCCCGTGTGTAGTAGGTGCGATGCATACTGGATCCCTTGTGTGACAGGTGCGATGGTCAGGGAAGGTTAATTTTACCTTCAGACTTTGGTTTTTCTTCACTCTTTTCAGTTCTATTCAGGAGTTTTTCTGTCTGTGGTTAGTATATCTCTGTGGATACCCTCTTCTCTTCCATCATTCCGCCTCCATTGTGCAAATAACTGAAAGTGTTTTTTATGTGTTGTGCACCATTTTCAGTTCTCTTTTACAAAGAAGTAGCGTAATCAGACTGTCGTTCCTTGATCTGAAAGTGTCGCAAGTGTCGTTTTCAGTCATAGAAGAGAATCCCATTGTTCTTGATAGTCGATTGTACTGTTACTGTTGTACGTGATTTGAATTAGTAGTTTTTCAAGTGTCGAAAACAATTTTCATTTCGAAATTGCAAAGTGTCGTCCTTATCTTCACTTCATTTTCAAAAAGAAATTTGTTAGTATTGTCGCTTTGGAAAATAATTCAGATTTGCATTTAGTGTTCTTCTTGTCATTCATACATTAATAAGGATAAAAAAAAATACATGCATGTGCATTTTCATTTAGACTACTTGGTTTGATTTAGGATAGTGCATTTAGTGTGTGCTCTATGCTCTTTGTTGAAAGATCCTCAGCTCTCTTTCCTTAGTAGCTAGGATTTTCATTGCCAAAAGAAGATTAAACATTTGTTTATCATCTTAGACTGCATTTTAGGAATTGTATACACATCACACGGTGAACCTGAAAGGAAATTTTTAAACAAGATCAACTATAAAATAAATTTAATGAATCTAAAAAAATGTTTGGAACTAACACACAACATCTAGAAGTCTAGCTAGAGACCTATTCCGGCGTCGTAAAACTTGGTACTATTGTTTACATTGTTGGTTGGGTGATTCCTCCACTTTGAAAAGCAAGTTCCAAGTATGGACTTGTGCTCCCACGTACTGTCGAGTATATATTGGGAGACCATAATAGGCTATATCCTTTATCCTTAGGAAGCCGTGTCTGCCGCCCTATCAATCGCAATGCACTGAACACAGCATTCGGGAAGATTGAGTGTCGTACCGTAAAAAGTATTCTGCAGTTTTGTGATTAGTTTGGTAATCCATCTGCCTAGATTTCTAGAGAAGTCTCTTTCGTTACTTTTTAGACTCCTTAAAGGAAAAGGTCCATCTGAGAACTTGTCACTTCAGGCTCATTAAAAATCAAAGACGACTAGAGTCATCTTTTGTTTTTTCTCGACTCTTAAAAATTGAAAAAACAAGTTGTGTCAAAGCGTCTAAAATTCATTTAATTGGAAAAAATTTTCCCTTTTTATTGTGATTTGATCAAGTAATCCACAATCGTGGAAGAAAGTCAATCAAAACCCCGTCGTTCGCGGAGATTTACGAGTGAATCGTCGTTGAATCCGGAAACGAAACTATTCCGGACAAAGCGAACTCGTTTGACCGGATCAAAGTCCCCTAGGTTGCTTGGGGCAAGTACTCTGACATCCTCAGAGACTCTGGTTACTCCGAACATTTCTGGTATCCCTGCCTCTAAATTTCGCAGCAACAAAAGGACACTACAATTGATCCTAGTGTGACGGTAAACACTTCTATTCCTGAATCGGCTCCATCTACAACTGATTCAGAAGGTGTTACTCCCCAAACGTCTATTGCTGCAGAACTTATATCTTCTTCGGCACCAGAAATATTTTATGGACCTGACGGTCTACCTCTTCCTCCTGGATTGATTGCCATAGAAGATATTGTGAAAGATCCTCCAACTAACACTCCAACACAATTTAGAGCTGGGATGACCTTATATCCTTCTTCATCAGAAGTTATTCTCCCGCCATCGGAAGTTCCTGAAGAATCGCTAAGGAATCTTTTGGATAGGATTAATATGTCTGAACAACCGTCGACATCTAGGACTGTGTCATCCAACACAACAGCGGTAGAAATTCCTGTTGCTACTCCGAAAATGTTCGTCGGAGTGCCATCTGTCCCAAATAGCTCTCAATTGATGGATGGAGTCCATCCAAGGGCTATTTCGACAATATGGACTGTTCCTATTTGTTCATCCAGAATTGTATCTGGAATCTCTTACGTTGAGTCTCGAAAAA
Organism: Pinus taeda; assembly: GCA_000404065.3. Taxonomy (NCBI): domain Eukaryota; kingdom Viridiplantae; phylum Streptophyta; class Pinopsida; order Pinales; family Pinaceae; genus Pinus; species Pinus taeda. Next base: position 28,617 of record APFE030973085.1, read on the forward strand.
TTGATCCTTCACAGTGTCAATTTGGGCAAACCGGTCCTCAAAGGCAAATCATTCCTTTGAGTACTGGATTACCATCGTATGGAGGGCCTTATACCCTTTCATTGCCTTCTTCGGAAGGACAACCATGCGAGAGTTCACAACAGAATTTAGGTTATGCTGGAATTACAACTAGCGGTTGGGTGCCAATGCTGCCTCAACAACCAAGAGTTGTATACTCAATGCAACAAAGTTTGCCTATGAAAAATATCCCCACTACGCTGGCTATTGTGGCAGTGTCGCAAGTACAAGCGTCAGTTGTATGCCAACATCAGGTTTCTCAGGTTATAATGCAATAACCTCTTGTACCTACGACACGACCGCAATCACCAACTATTGGAATGACGCAGGTTCAAACGGGGACCATCACCCCCCATCTTGGTCAAACAGTCAGTACTGGAAAATAGCTCATGGCTTCACAACCATGGCTGGTGCAATACCAACAACTGCAATTCCAACAAGCTTACCAAGGACATGGGCAACAATTCTTTGCAAGTAATCGACAGCCGTATAATCAAAATGGACAATATCAACCATATCATAATGGTTATACCCATCAACCTTACCAAAGTTACCAGCATCAAATGCATTATGTTGGTATGCAAAGACCAACTGCTCAGGCAATTCCATCTTATCCTGGGTATGCTCAGCCAAGCCTGAATCAACAGTTGCCTTTTGTGGCAACTTTAGAGTTACCAGATATAAATCGACTAACGAATGATCCAATTGCCTACGCCCCTTGGTGGCCGGCGATTCCGCATAAACTTCCGTCTGATATTCCTAAATTTAATGGAAATCTAGGTGAAGACCCATCGAATCATGTGATGACCTTTCATCTGTGGGTTCATCCAACACCCTCAATGATGATTCAATCAGACTTCGCCTCTTTCAGTGAACATTAACTGGTCCGGCAACAAAATGGTATATCGCATTGCCTAGAGCTTCGTTTGATAACTTCAGTACCCTAGCCACAACCTTTTTAACCCATTTTCAGTTATCCATAAGGTACGAAATAGGAACTAAGTTGCTTACCAATTTCAAACAAATGATGGCCACTCACATATCCGATCATATTCGTGAGTGGCAACATCGTCGTAGAATGGTAAAAACATATGTTCCTGATCAGCTATTGGCTGAATGGTTTATTAAGTCATTATTACCTTCTATTACAGAAGATGTGGCAAAGGGAGGAGTCGTCACTGAAGAGCAAGTCATTGCTCGTGCACAATATCTAGACTTGATCTATACCCAGTCTAGCATGCTCTACGATAAAATCCCCGATGCTCCTAGACCAGAAGTTTCCGTTCCTCCCCCTCCTAAATCAAACAAAGACTCTCATGCCGGTGATGGCGTGATAGCTATGAAAAGCACTAAAACCGTAAAGGCTACGTCAAAAAAGGCCTGCATGGTTTCAAGTCAAAACGCAAATGAAGAACTTCTAGCCTCGGAAGTAAATGTCGTGTCGATAGACAAAGGCAAAGAACCCAAGCAACCAGGAGGCAAGAAGAAAAATAAAGAGAAGAAGAAGAAGCGGAAAGAGAAAAAGGAAAAGAAGAAGAAGGAGCCAAAAACAAAAGGGGGCAACCATGTGTCGTTTAGCGAAAATCCTCACACCGCACCATCTAAACCTAAATCTCAGTGTACCATTTGGAAAGGAGATCACTATCATCGAGATTTTCCTTGCATCCCTCAGATCTTAAGGGATTGGTCTCCTCATTTGCACAATCTGGTGTCGTCAACATCTGATGATCATGTTGAAAGTACACCGTCAACCACTGAAAGCGAAGTATCTGGACAAAAAAGGAATCACAAATTTCCTTGTAAACTGTGTGAAGGTGATCACGCCATCCACCGTTGTCCCTTCCTAGATGAAGCCAAAGGAGTTTTGGATGACCGTCCTGCTTCACCGCTATAGCTCCCTCCTGGATATAAGAAACTCTTACCAAGTCCACGACTGGTTGAAAATCTGAATGACACGCTGTTGTGGTCGGTCGAAGCGTCTATCATTGAAAATGAACCCTCTGAATTCATACCTGACGGAAGTCAAAAGGTCGAGGCAGCAGTTGACCCGATGTTGCCTTCAAAGGGATCATCTTCGAGTGATACTGTCACTGAAGAGAAAGAGAACGACACCGTTCAAATTCTTTTCGTAAACACAGAATTCGATGAACTTGGGGGCAGTCTACCCATTCCTTTTACTACAGGAAGGAAGTTCATCAGAGTCATATCTGGCCATCTATTTAGTCCCACCTCCAAGCAACCTAGTCGTTTCCTTCAATTGGAATCTACTAGGAAAACCCCATTTACCAGCTAGTGTACCATTCCGAATCATTGTACAAGCTTACAGAATGGTCATGGCTGGTACCATCATAGATGAAGGGGCTTCTATGAGTATCCTTTCCTCAACTGCTTGGAAAGCACTTGGTTCGCCATCGCTTTTGCCTGAAATGAGAAATCTGACAGGCTTTGACAAAGGAACCAGTCGATCGTTAGGGATCCTTCCTAATGTGCCTATTACTTTGAGAAGGAAAACCGTTCACATGAACGTGATGGTAGTCCAAGGACCCCTAGATTATAATCTACTCCTTAGGCATGACTATATTTATTGCATGGGAGCCGTCGTCTCCTCACTCTTTAGAGTAATGTGTTTTCTACATGAAGGCAGAGTGGTCAAGCTCGTAGACCAGTTGTCATTCCCCGGTTCACACATAGCAAATAGTCAAATGCCATCCCTAAATGGTCTTTCCACGCAAGGAATGTCTCATCGATCTCCAGTCCATCCACCTGATGAGCGCGAGTGATTCGGGAGGATATGGATGAAACCCAGGGGGCATGCACCCTATCCTGCTTCGGCAGGGAAACTCTAGGTATAAAGTAGGTTTCTGCGGAGGAAGATGACTGATCCGACACCCATCCTAACAGGAAAAGGGAGTTAGACTAGAATAAGATTCCCTCGTCAAGGTTAGGAGGTTGGGATTTAGAACCACCCTAGTCCAGATGGAGTAAGCTAGGAAGTGGATGGAAACTATCTTGCAAAAGTAAGAGCTTCTATACGGTAACTTGGAAATTTTTCATTATACCTGGGGGCATGAAAACCTTTTTGCATGCAAGCGAAGAGCGACCATTTATTTTTTAAATTTGTAAGTCTTCTAACCGTTTAAACTCGTAGGATTGGTCATTTCCTAGCTTGCATAAATAAAGGATCTACGACAAAGCTTTAAAAGGTGCAAGCTCCATAAAAAATGGCATCTTAGATGAGATATCCTTATTATATGACTGGCACAAGCAGTTTTAACGCGAAATTCAAGCTCGTTAAAAAATAAACATAAGAAATGAGCAAATGTTTCCCCCAGAGTTTAAGCTCATTAAAAAATGAACCAATCCCCGGTTAATAACCATTGTGAATGCATTATCATCAGCTTTTGAGCCTTGGTCGTGTTCTCATCATCACCTCCACTCTATTTTAGCTGATCATTCACCTCCATTTGATTGTTTACCCCTTTCAAGGAACATCTACGAAGAGTGATTCTATTAGCCATCCTTGTGACATTGTCGTGATTGGAAAATTCCAAACCTTACCATGAATCAGCTGCTACCCGAAATCATCACTCGTTCCTCGGAAAACAAGTCTCCTTTAAGCTCTTTTCAACTAAGTCGTAAAATATGAAAAGATTGCCGAGCGATTAGCCTCTCCAGCTCGTTAAAGTCATCGAAAGTGTTATCCCTCCTCTAGATTTTAATCTTTCTGGACTTGAGGGATTATTACACAAAAATATCGAGTGCTTGTCTTGTTCGGCTCATTAAAACTATCGAAAATTCATCCCTTTCGTATTATTTTACGCTTTTTTGGACTTAAGGGGTTATATGAATAAAAAGAATCATTGGATTTTCCTTTCCTTCCCTTCCAGACTCTCTAAAATTGAAGAGGATCGAGTTATATTTTTCGTGAAACTTGTTAAAACTTAATATAGGCAAACTTGTCCAAATGGATGAGAATGAGTTTCACTGTTGCTAGGCTCATTAAAACATAGTGACAGGTTCGCCTGAAGGGAAAATTATAGAACAAGCATATGTTATCCTCCTCAAGCTTGACAAAAATAAAGAGGTACTGGTCAGCAATTACTGGGGAAAATTGGGAAGAAAACTTGAAGAAACTTTACTGATAGCAAGTCACTCTTGAACATGATACTTTCTCTCTGCATCTAAGTCAGGTTGGGTTGTTCCATTCACTGTTCATATCACCATTGGTGTGTCACACCATCCATCTTTGGGGTTAACGCTACCAATCCATCGTCAGTGTCACCGATATGTTCAAGAGAATTCGCTCAGAGAATTCACCTATGTCTCATCCGTTGCAATACATTCACGCTCCATTCTTTCATGGCCGCACCCTGAACCCTGTATCATCAGATCATTTTCACCTCCAAAATCATTTGCTCTGTTCCATGTCGTAGATGTGGGATTCATTAAGGCCCTCCTACGACGGGTCACTTCTTGTCGACATTAGCTCATTATCCAAGAAGTTGACTTAGGAACAACCCCTTTCAGTACTTTGAATCTTGCATTCCTCAATGGCAAGTTTCTCACTTTCGGTGACATGTTTACATCAATGACCTTCAACCGGAAGATTTTGCGTGGTGTTCGACGCCAAGTCCCTTTTTCACACCACACGAATTATACTGTAGTACCTTGAGGATCATTGACATTATTGGTGAATCCTTTCACGCCTGTTAATAGCTTACATCATTGGCTGGTAATCAGGTGATGTCTTTGCATGTTCGACTCGAGAACATTTTTCACATGGATCAACTTGTACTCCGAGTGAAGATGGAACGAGTTTTGAAGACCCTGGATCTAGTTTCATCCATCCGGGCTGCGATATATTCAGGAATATAAAGACATCAAATGTACATCATTGTCGAACAGATGAATCATCCAAATCAAATGGATGATGACTCTGTCTGAATCATCAGTCTGCTACACAGACGGTTGTCTGTCCTATGTACATGAAAGTGAATTTATAAAGCTGAGCATGGGAATGCTCGCCTCAGCTAGATCATGAAAAATATTATGAAGATAATGTATTGTATTGTATCTTATTTCAGGTCGCCTCCTAGCTCGAAAAAACTTTGGATCCTCATGATAAAGCATTTCACCCGACATCAAAAGATTAACAATCTCATGCTTCAGGGGGCAACTGTTATAGACATTTTTGGGCACTACAACCCCAATCATAAATGTCCATAAACTAAGGGCTCCTAAGTCCCTAAAAGTGTTTCTTCACTACATAAAGGAACAAGGTCGGCTGATTACATCATCTCCCAGAAGTTCTCCACAAAAAACTGCTCAGAAATGGTCAAAACTGGACCATACTGAATGCCTAGTGCAGAGGGTGTGATGCATATCACCTTCCCAGTGTAAAGGGTGCGATTCATACTGGAGGGCCCCTCTGGAGGGTGCAATGGGTGAGAATGGACAAATGGCATGGACAGTTTGCGAGGTGGAAGATCATAGAATCTTCCAGAAACTTCCCCTCTGACACTTGCCTGTCTGATTTTGACCAGGGATGAGTAAGAGATCATCAATCTCCAAGTGGAATCAAGAACTATCAGAGAGGACACTAATCAATATCCCAGAAGCTGACTCACCCCCCTACAATAATCTATATATGGATCCCTCATCACAGAGATCCAGAGACTGGAATCTTGTATCTTTTAGAGAAGTGTTGTTGGTTTTCTTGTGTAACTTCATAGTCTTGGGTGATCTAAGCTTTACTTGAGGTGAAGAAGGGCTTTCTTGCTGGAGGATGATACCGGGTCAGAACAATTGGTTGTAATCCTCTTGCTATTCTTGATATTAATAAAGCTATTCAATTTTTCCTCCACATTTGTGTATGTTTGATTGTATATGCATTTGTGTGGTTAATACATATCTGGTCCTGTGTTGTTTATGAATATAGATCTATGTTCCTCGATAGTATTATGATGCTTTGATTCCACAGGTGCTCTCTGAAGCTGTGTAGACAAAGAAGGAGCGGCAAAGATCTATCGAGAAAGAGAGGAATCGAGCAAGGAACCAAGCACAAGACAAAGGTTGGTGTCCTTTGTTCCCCTCTTGTCTATTTTTCATAAAGGAAAACGAAAGTAGTTTTAACTTGTTTGTTTCTAAGATAGCTACCAGTCTTAGTGGGAAAATCATCTCTAAGTGGACACTATTCCCGGTAACAGGGGCTCTGTCTAGCCCTTGCTTGGCACGTTCCCTCGCTCTTCTGGATTCTGCATAGGACTTTAGCTAGTGCTTAAGGGCTGGCCCCCTCTGTCTGCAGTGGACTTGGTCACATTGTGGTCGATATAACCCTGGCCTGGCCCATCCTTTCCTCCGTGTGCCTCGTCATATTATTGTCAACATGACCCTGGGGCTGGCACTTAAAGCTGCCCCCCTACTCCAAACAACGCTCTGACTAACACTTGGTCATGACTGTTGGGCATATGGTAGTTGTTCAAGCCTTGAGGGCTCGCTCCTGATACGATTGTGCTTGGCTATTAACTTGTGGTCCCATTTTTGCAGGAAAGGATTTTTTTTTACCAATGGGTTGGGCTAGGGCCTAGCACTTGGCCCCCCGCTTGTGGTCCCGTGGCGCTGGGGTGGCTAGGGGCTAGGCCTTAGCCTGACCCCTCCCCAAACATGAGCTTACCATAAAATTTAAAACCCATTTCATTTGCCACGTATAACAAGGAATATGACGTGGTGTGTTGTTGGAAGGTGTTGGTTGTTTGGTGAGTGGTCATAGTTTCAAATCCTGCGGGGTGTTTTTCACCCTTAACAAAATTTTAGTGCCCACCAGGAGGCCACGTGGCAGCCTCTGTTGGTCCACCTCAACCACCATTAACCAATGAAAATCCTCTATTTCACAGCCAATCAAATTGTGCCAAGTGGTAAGCAGAGATTGGCCAACCAAGTAGAGTCATCATGTACAATCAAGTTCCATTCAATAATATAGATTGCTGACTGTGCAACCTTGTACTACCAAATACCAATTTTTTTTATTGTTTCATCAAACAAACATAACTCATTTCTGGGAGCATACGACATCCATTTTTTGTGAAATGAATTCTGCCAAATTTAGAATGAAGAGATCTACACGTTCGTTTTGGCTTTGAGCCATTCCAACAACTTTGAATTTTTAGCATAAAATTGATCCACTGGATCAACTTCACTAACCCAATACTTCCATTCTAAGATTTAGAATTATTGATTCTAGACTTCAGACATTATATCTTGAACATAGTTTAGCACTTTCCATGGAATAACTTATCCATCTCTTTAGCCAATAGAATTATTTGACTATCGCAATTTTCCAGAATGACCTACCACTGACCTATATTAAACCCACTCGACCCTCAAAATAAAAAAGCGAAGAAAAATCGTGTTGCTAGAAAATCTACAGAATAGGATGTTAAAGAACAAAACATAGAAAAGCCTTTAGTTTCTCTATAGAAAAATTTAATGCCATTCACTTATGTTTTTTTGTTTTCAACTAATTACAATATGCAAAGATTAAGTGTCTTCTAATGCCTTTCTTTGTAATATTTTGGAAACCTCCCACATTTGTTCAAATGAAAATTTGCTTGCCAACTAAGTTATGGTGTGCCAAAGTTTGTGAGTGGTAGGACACTTTCCAAAAGGCATGTTGTAAATTCCTTGTGTATCCAAGTGATTGGAAATTTAATCCTCCCGAACATGTCTGACCACCTAAACCCAAAAAAAAAAGTTGCGGTGTGCCAAATAATTCGTATGCCCAAATTGAATAATGAACATTTGTTGCATATGATTTTTACCTTGAAAACAGCAAAACTTCCACTACTCTTTATGTAGTTTACAATGGTGTTATGTCTGTTTGAAAACCATTTTATTAGTTTCCATATATAGTTTTCAAAAATCACTTGAAATTTGAATTCAAGTCTAGTGGTAGAGAATAAACATAAAGTTGAGAGGTAATAGAGATTGCATAAGATTTATGCAAACTTATATTTCTCTTCTACACTAGACTCGTGCTCTAATTTTTATTTTTGTAACAAGAAAGGGTGACAATACAAGATTTGGTGCGGTTCTCTCTTCCAGATACTTACTTCATTATAACCTATGGATGGTAGGTTTCCTTTTATATCATGATCTTAAATGAAGGTAAAACTATAGATATAGTTTTTTAAGTCATATTATTTGTCTCTTTCTTGTATCTACAGAAATGGAAGATGCCTATGAGAAAGACAATGAAGAGGTCGATCACATTTTTTTCTTTAAGATCAATTGATGGTGTGTTTTTTTAGCTAACAATGAGAGTAGAAGATAAGAAAGTAACAAGTGTTGAAAAAAATGTATTATTATATAGTTTTCTTTGTGAGGTAGAGTCCTTGAATGATATTTTGTTCATGTATAAATTATGTTATTGCATTGCAATCATCAAAATATCATGAATTGGATTGTAACTAAAAAGACTTCACTTCTTATCCATTTCATATGCTAGTTGGTTTTGTCATGTTTCAATTTCTATAAGGATAAAATTAATGAATCTTCTTCAATATAAAGGGAAACAAGTCAACCACTAATTGGTTGCCTAGGATCCTTTAATAAAAACTAACTTCTAACAATCTAGAATGTTCCACCATGCTCAATGTTAATCGTAGTGTTTTCCATGAAACACATATGACTCTTTTGTGTTTGAATATCCAATCACTTTGTTACCCTTAACTATATCATAATCCTACTTTGGACTTCTTTCTATAGTTTTTAAACTATTACATTACTGTCAATAGGGTATTAGTTTGATGGTTAAGTAATGGTAGCAATATTCCCTCCACCAACCCCAAGAGACATGTTTTAACTTTGGTTGCTCTTCTTGATAGTGCAGGGACTTTGGAAGAATAAAAAACCCCACCCACAACTTATTAGCCAAAGGATTCTTCCATGTTAGATATATATTCATCTGGATAAGAGTAATCTTTTGTCAAAACAAAAATCCTACATTATTCATCAATTATTAGGTATGTCTTAGGTTGAACTCCGACAGACATTCTTTTAAAGGTGAAAAAAGTTTGCATTAAATTGGATCAATCTAATTCAATTTGAACAATGATTGAAACTTAAAAAATGAATTCAAATGCTTATAATTTAACTCCCTAAAATGCCATTTTATCCTTGATTTTATCACACTATGTAGTTTGTTAATAGTGTATGCACATTCCTCATTTGACATTCTTTCTCATATGTCCTTGTAGTTTTGCAACTTGTGAATCACATATCTAATATTTTTATATTTTTCATTTGATTCTTACCTATACATAAAATACCTTATCTTGCCTTCTTTATGTGGTAGATTAATTTCAGGAGTTGAGAAATAGAATAATCTCATTATTTTGCATTTTATTTTTTTTAACGAATCAAGATTTTATTACTTCAAAATTTCAGCATACATCATTAAAAATATCACTATTCATGTAATAATCGGTCTCAACTTGCCTCTAGGGAAATCATATATATTGACTATTAACTGGAGTTCAAGTAATAAAATAAAACATTTGATACTTAAAAACTACTAAAAACTACCATATAATAGACTAAATAAAGAATTAGAACAACTTCGAGAAGGCATAGCAAGACATTTGGAGTTTGGTGAGGTATCTAGAGGTTGGTCTTAAGCGCTTGTCCCCACTATGTAGGCATTTTTAGGTCACAATGAAGATGACTTTCAAGGTGAGCTAACTAGGCATCCAAACTAGTGAGATAGGAGCACTAATATCGTTGTACTTGCTTCATTTTGTTGAAAAAGGAGATTATATCATTGTGGTCTTCATGCTTCTCCTTCAAGAGCCTGTCCAAAAGAGTTTTCTTCTCCTAATAAAAGGTGATGGAGTTCAAGTACTAGTTTCGTCTTCTACTTGTATGACCAGGTTCACGAACCTAATAGGCTACCTATTGGAATCTGGAATCTGATTAAGCTTGTTATTCATTGGTGGTGAGGGAGTCGAATTGACAGTTTTCTTCATGAATTTCAAGAGGGTTAGCAGAATGGAAGATGGTTATGAGAATTTACTTAATAAACCACATTTGTTAAGCAATTTATAATTAAACCCATGAAGAATAATTAAGTAAATCACCATTTATTTAATTATCTTCTATGAATAATTAACTAAACCATTGTTTAGTTAATATTCCTTGTCACATTTGATCGAGTTATGAGAAATAAATAGATAAATCGTTAATTATCTTATTTTTTCTCTAGGAATAATTAATTAATCACTAATTAATTATTATTCCTTGTCAAGTTTGATTAAATCCCTCAGGAATAATTACATAAATCATTATTTGTTTATTATTTCTTAACCATATTTCTTGAGATGATAAAAAAATCATTTATTTATTTATTTATTATTTCTAAATAAAAGTTTAAATAATTTTTCCCTCTAATCAAATATAATCAAATATTCCAAACGGTTATTTCTAGAATGGGGTTAATAATATTTTATTATTGCTCATTATTCAAGGATAACCTAATATTTTGTTATAAATAGAAGGGTTTTCCATTCATTATCCACTTTTGCTCATTTTTAATGTTTCACTCACTATTGTAGCTCTGATTATTATCACTGTCGCACACCATTTTCTTTTTCATTTGAGTTCTCATTGAGCTCAAACATTTTATTTTTTGGGTTTTACACATTATAGAGGAGAGGGACTCTACAAAAGTTGAAGACATTTGAGGATAGCCAAGAACCCATCCGATAGAGGGGGACTATTAACATTATTTGTTCCATTCACAGGTGTTGTTTAATCAAATATATTCTTTATATATTTGGTTTCAATTGGATTATTGGAGTTACTTGCACTTATTTTACTATTCCATTTTGTTTTTAACTATGATTGTGGCATAGATAAGGGATTTGGCAGGTTTTGTTTCTATCATTTGCTGCAGATTTTCCATGTTTAGCAGCCATTTTCATTGTTAGGGTTGTTTTTCATCCACAACCTAAAGTGCTTTCTTTTCGAACACATTCGAGAAGAGAACACAATAACGAAATTGGCGACTCCATTGGGGAATTTCTGATTATTGACAATAACAAATTTGGCAACTCCACTTTGTTTTTAATTTTGATCCAAAAACATGGGTGACCTTTAGTTTTTAGATTATGTTTTTATTTTTTAGTCTCTTAATGTTGTTTAATGAATTTTTCACCCTAGATCAGTCAAATTTCCAACTCCCACAAGTTTTCTAATCTTTTCCGTAGGTCACTGAAACCAACCATGATAGAGACGAAATTTGTTTTTGAGACCTGCTGACCGAGAATCAATGAACATAATTATCACTTTTCTGCCCCAAAAGTGCAATCTGGAGGACGAGAGCACACTTTCTGGCTCAACAATTGTGTCAGTACCTGGGATTTTTAGGGTTTATGGGATTTTTTCCGATCTGTTTATGGGTTTTTTTCGAGAGTTGTCTGTTGGGTTGGTTGACCACTTTCCTAGCCCACTTAGGCCTTGATCTACTATAATTTTCTCATCGAATTGGATTTTATCCCCTTAGGTCTTCTAGTACGCTTCCACCTTTATAGGAGCTTAGCTGAGTAAGAAGTCTGAGTTTTTGCAGAGATTTTAGCCATATTTTCCAGATCTGTACCTTCCTATTTCAGATCTTCAAAGATAGGTTGTTTCCATCCAAAGTTTCATCCTAAACCTTGTTTGGTCATTTTCCTTAGGGTCCCATCGGTTGCCCTAGGTTTCACACCCATCTCCCTATCTTTTTGCAATGATTTCCCCCCCTGGTTTTTTGTTGTTGCTCCACCACCTTCCAGCAGCATAGTGTCATTTGATCCCAGTCACACCGATGCTTAGATCTCTTGGATTTTTTCATGTGTTTTCAGTTTATTTTGCCACTAACTAGCACAGTGTTTGCAAACCTAGTTTGGGTGGGTTTTAGAAAGTTGATTTGCTATTCATTTTTTGTTTTTAATTTTAGTTTATTTCAGTAATCTTTTTATTTTTTCAAACATGATTTGGGCTTAATTCATATACACACTTGCACACACAAGCACACCTTAAGTGAAGGGTGATTGGTTTACACCACCAAGCTAAGACTTAACTTAATTAATTTATCTTCCCACATAGAGACAAAAACATCTTATTGATCTCCCTTCACCATTTCCGTGTCACTTGTGTCTTACCACCATTGCGCCACCAAGGCATTTGTCACAGATACTCGTAGGCCTTCATCCCCAATTTCCACTTGGGCATATTACTCCTCCCTGTAGGGTTTGATTTCATAGTTCGCCAAATCCCCATACCAACTCCTCTTCTAGTTCATATGATTCTTAATTTGATTCCGAGCCTCCTTCAATGCATACCATCATCACGTCAGAACCCATTGCAGGTGTAGGAGCCCTACCTGGTGTTGGCTCCAGTTCCACCCCGATGGTGACATCTAGGGGAACCACCTCAGGAACCATTCCTATAGCTCACATGCTACCTTTCATGGCTGGGTTAAGCCTCTTTAATTTCAGCCAGTTGATCAATGGCCCTATACACCACGATGTTGGTTGACCAGCTATGCCAACTAAGGTTCCCTCCAACATTCCCATGTTTGAGGGTAATTCTGGAGAGGACCCTACTAATCACATATTCTCCTTCCATATGTGGTGTTCATCCAATTCCATCACTGATGATTTCATTCGTCTTCGATTATTCCAACACACACTCACTGGAGATGCTGCGAAGTGGTATGTTGACTAGCCCACCACTTCTCATTCCACTTTCGTGATGCTTGCAAAAGCATTCCTCTCATATTTTAAGTTACCTCTCTGATATCACACTAGTACAAATCTCTTGAACACATTCCGTCAGTCCTCTGCCACCCATCTTTCCGATCATGATTAGGAATGGCATGGAAGGAGGATCATATGTTGTTCTCCTCCCTTCGAAGACCGTGTCTACCTCGATTGGTTTCTTAGGACTCTTTTAGCACATATTGCCAAAGATGTCACGTCTCATTTTCATCAGATAGAGGATGAGGCTCTCCAGACCACTCTGAGATATGACTTAATTTATGCTCAATCTAGTTATGTCTATACCATTATCAAAGACCTCCCCCATCTTGGTGGTTCCAATGCACTGGGGGCATACCACGCCATCAAAGGTATCATTGGAGATATTTCACATCCTTCACCATATCCTCAACAGAGTTATGGTTGTCTACAGGGGGGCACCTATTCCTCCAACACTAATGCCCCTCTTTCTAGCAACATGTATTCAGGAAAAATCACTGCTTATGCATTTACCCATCCACATCAGCAGATGTCAGGGCTAGCTAGAGCTCAACCTGTCTACCAGCCCATTTCCCCTTCACCATCTTACACTTATGCACCGAAAATCACTCCAGCTCCTCAGGAATCAGCACTGCAACCTCCCATGCATCCTTAGCTGTAACAGCCAGTGCTCCCTCAGGGTCAAGTGTTTGCACAGCAGAGTGCGACCAATCCCCAAAATTCGAATAAAAAGGATAAGGGGAAAGGTAACAAAGGTAACCAGGGTAACCAAGGTAATCAACCTAATGAACCCCAAGGGAACCAGCCTAACACCAACAACCAGCAATAGGGCGACCAGCCCCAGCAAAACAAGGTTATTATTACGAACAAGCCTTGTGCATGTTGTGGTGTACATGTTCACTATACTCATGAGTGTCCCCTCTTACCCCAGATGCGCCAAATGTGGGAAGCCCAAGAAACTTTTAGAGGTCGACCGCCCATACAACAACCACCTCATAATTCTCAGCCATCTCAACCAACCGTGCTCACAAATCCTTTCCTTCAGCAAGGATTTTTTGCTGCTCAACATCAGCCAGTTCAAGAAGCTCACCTTCCCCAACCTTCTGGTCACGTCAATATGACAAACCATCGACTTTGTTTATCACTAAGTCCAAAACCAAAGCATTTACTAAGCCTCTTATGACACCAAATGGTCTGTTGCAGATCCCTCAACGTAAAGCTGAGTCAATTCCTAAGATCCCAAAGGGACCATTACATTGTAACGTGGCTTCTAACTGAGCTTCCCATACATACAATATAGTGGACGATTTGGCACAATCCCCCACTGCCATGTTAATGCTAGAAGTCCTCTAGTTGTCCCCATATCAAAAGAAAGATCTACTAACTGATTTTGGCATAGTAGATCCTTCATACAATCATTTGATTGTCTTCCCTGTTGATACGTCAAAACATCCTCCATTATCTCCATTTGTTGCTTTCTAGATACCAGTCTGAGTCAGCAATGCCATCATCTCTAGACGCATCATTGATGAAGGAGTATCCACCTGCGTGATGTCCATTGTTGTTTGGAAGAAACTCAAGTCACTTGAACTGTCCTCATCAACCATCATTTACGTGCTTGGGACAGTTATTCCTCCCAACCTCTCAGCATGTATCGCAATTGTCCAGTGATTCTTGCGAGAAAGACTACTCATGTCGAAATTGAGGTTATTGATGCCCCTCTTGATTACAATATTCTCTTGGGTCATATTTACACTTATCCCATGTCAATCATCGCATCTGGGGTTTTCCACAAGATGTGATTCCTAGATCATCACCATCAATCAATTCACATACTAGGAGCCAGCATCCTAGACCTCCCCTGAGTCCATTATATTGTCGATGTCCAAAAAGCAATCCTCTACCCCCTCACGAGTGTCTCACAGGGCGTCTACAAAGATTCCTAGTTATTAGGTTCTTTCTCCAGTCCTTCCCCTCCTATCTCTGAGCCTAGATCTTTGAGTGTTTACATGTTACAAGCATCACGGGATACTCACAAGCAACCTGGTACATATGATCAACAACCAGCTCCTTAGCACCCTATTGCTACCATCTCAACCGAGCCACCCGAATCCACCCCCCAGGACCTCCTCCGTTTGTGGGTGACTCTCCTTTGTTCCCACCAGGAACTGTTCCTGCAGGTCTTAACCATCCAAGAGTTATTCCACCAAGACATTTACCTGCAAGAAAGATACCTTTCTTCTTTCCTCCTCCAGGAATATTTTATGTCCCTATCATGGCTTCATTGGTCCTCCATAATATGAACTTGGGGATCCTAGTGTGGTACATTGACCCCCCCGCAAACACTCTTCCTGGCCAGTTAAGACCATATCATGCTTTGGGCATGCCACCAATAATTATCACGAACTTACACATCTCAAACCTTTGGTTCATGAAGCATTTCCTAAGTCAAATATCCCTGAGGTCCATGTTCCCTTACCGGGACCAGCCGAGAAACTCAAAACATTACGCACAAATCACCCTTGTACCTTGTGTGACCATTATGGTCACTCTTCCCATTTTTCTCTCGTCTCGACAAATTTTGTGATTACCTTCAAGTGCTTCGCAAAGACGAGGCCACTCATAGTGGATCACGTACTCCTCTACTTGTGGATTCTGGTACCACTAGTACATCAGAACAGGGGGACTCTAGTCCCACCATCGTGATCCCTGCCCTTGATCCCTCCCCTCGATGTTGAGATGATGGACTCCACCATTCATATCCTTTACTTACCGTCATCCTTGAGATCCTCACAAGAAAACCTCTCTACGTCTCCCACATGTGCTTTTGCCGAACCTCCCTCACCCGAAACGTGTGTCTCAACATCGGTAGATCTTCCATCTACTAGCTCATTGTCTACCATTTTAGGTTATGTGTATGTGAACCTTCTTTTTCAGGATGATGCACTAGGTACCTCCGCTGCATCATGTAGTCAATATTCCTCCCGGACCCCAATCTTCCATTTTGATGAGGACATCATGGAAGCCATGACTACCCCTGATTATCCTTGGGATGATATGCACCATCGTGCATACCTCCTTCCATATTTGGAGTCATCACTCTAAATACATCTAGTATGCACATAGCATACTGGGGGGCACATAGGATCCTACATATCCTTATCATCCTTTGGAGGATCTCGTGCCACATTGGGCTGAGATTCATGAATCCCTTTTTCGAGTACTCGGAACACAATGGCGCTCCACAAACTCCTCCTGCTAGGGGGCATCATTCCCACCTTTTCATACCAGATCAGTCCCATCCATCACACATGCTTGCGGGCAATATCCCATGCTTGGGGGCATGATAGTTTTACCCTGGCCATATTCTCAACTGATTAACATAAGTCTCAGCCTAGATCCCACTGAATATAGGTATGGTTGATTATCCTCCCATTCCTTGGATAGTTTTTCCTACCGCATCTCTGGCGAGCCATATTCACATCACATATCATAGACATTTGATACTATATCTTCAAATATTATACTCTATGTCATACCACCTTCACCACATAGTCCCCATGTTTGACTTAGTGGGTGACGATGATTCTAGACCTCCTCTAGTAGTTCATTCTCATTTTCCACTTCCCTTAATTCTTCATAAGGAACCATCATTCCAAGAATCATTAAGGCCATATTTAGACAAGTAAAGCCACTTGCCTGAAAGTTGTAGATCCTGATTCTGATAATCATTTTGTCCTCTATGATCTCCACAAGATTTACGGCCTTTTTCTCCTCTCCAAATTCACCACAACTCACTTAGGAAATGAATTCAAATTGGAGGGAAAACGTCCTTTTATAGAAAAAACCCACAGTTTTTTTGCCGCCCATTGTGACCAAACATTAGCTCAGTTTGACAAACTCAGCACCATTGGAAATCTCTCATCGAGTACTATAATAGGTCCTTCTTAGTTTGTGATGATTTGACACTTCACCTGGAAGCCATGTTTCCAATAAGGGTCACTTCGACACCTCTTAAAATTGAATTTCTTCATAGACGATGTTTGTACCTTGGGGAGTGCCTCCCCTTAGTGCTTTTCATCTCACCTATCGATTTTCGTCATGAGTAATCATCATTTCCTCATGTTTTCATGGTCCCCACTGGGCCTATTATGTGTGGCAGCATCATCGAGCCACCCTCGTTCAGAGCATTTGCGATGAGTCACCTTTGCATCCATGGAGTCTGTTTCATGTCCCATTATATCAAGTCACAGTATTCCATCCATATTTGCATACCATTCATCTCGTGTTTTCCATTTTGGCCTTCAGTCGTACTGTCCACTATCCCCTTTGGAGTCGAGTCAATCCCTACTAGGTCAACCATGCACTTTATGCTTTGACAAGGGAAGTTGTTTGTTTGTTCCTCAGTCCCATTTTCCCCATTTTCCCTGGTGTCGTCCCATCAGTCACATTACTATTTTAACTCATGCCTTAGTTGAGGATCCTCATTGCCTCCTATGGTGGGCCCTATTCTATCGACATCAACACATATATTCTAGAAGAACAGCCTAGAGGGTCGTGTATCTTGGTTTCAGCTTCCACTCTCATTTGATGCCTCAGATCAAGCGAAGGGAATCATCATTTGCCTTCAACTTGGTTGTTTCATGCTCGTGATTCATACACTTGATGGTCCAGTGCTACAACAAATTGTACTAGTGATTCCCGGTCGTGTGTGACATGTTTCATACATCATGAGGGGGTGGTGCTTCAAGTATCCCCCCACATTCCCATATGACTTCATATTATGCTACAGCCTCAGATGAAATTATGTAGATTTGATGGGTTTGGTTTATGTTGCTTACAGTGTTCACAACATGCATGTCTCATTTAGATGATCCATTCAGTTTTGCAGAGCCCTTCCCTGTTCAACAAGGCTTCTTTGATTGTTCTAACCTCCCTTCCACCCATTTTTTGAGGGAAGGGCCATATTATCTCATGTACCTAGATGTTATTGTATTCAGTCCTAGCTCATATTTGATCCAGGCACATTATGTATATGGGACACATTTTATTATTTTTTGGCTCAGTTATGCCCACATATCATGTACCATTCAGCATGTATTTTATTGCTCAGTTTCATGTTTCTGGGTGCATCATTATTTTTGTGCTAAGTTATCTCGGCTGGTATAGGTATGCCTCCCCTGCCTCACTGAGATATGGTACCACAACATAAAAGGAGACTTGCATTGGTCTCACCACCTCCATCCCTATCCTCTTTCGCTTCAACTCCATTGGTCTCTCTCTCTCTCTCTCTCTCTCTCTCTCTCTTTGACTCCACTTCGTTGTCTAGTGATTGTATCCTTACAACGTACTTCGGTCATACATTTTTCTCCTAACACTCGTATGTTGGGGGCAATTCTGTTATCACAAAAAAAATTATCATCTAGCCATAATTTACTAGATGGGTCGAAGTACACCATGTAGGGCCAATTTTACGAGAGTAAAATTGCTTTAACCGTGAGAAATTACTTTAAAAACCACATTTGTTAATCAGTTTATAATTAAACCATGAAGAATAATTGAGTAAATCACCATTTATTTAATTATCTTCTAGGAATAATTAATTAAACCATTGTTTAATTAATATTCCTTGTCACATTTGACCGACTTATGAGAAATAAATAGATAAATCATTAATTATCTTATTTTTTCTCTAGGAATAATTAATTAATCACTAATTAATTATTATTCCTTGTCAAGTTTGACTAAATCCCTCAAGAATAATTAAACAAATCATTATTTGTTTATTATTCCCTAACCATAATTCTTGAGATGATAAATAAATCATTTATTTATTTATTGTTTCTAAATAAAAGTTTAAATACTTTTTCCCTCTAACCAAATATATAAAATATTCCAAATCTTTATTTCTAGAATGGTGTTAATAATATTTTATTATTTCTCATTATTCGAGGATAACCTAATCTGTTGTTATAAATAGAAGGGTACTCCATTCATAATTCACTTTTGATCATTTTCATTGTTGCACTCATTGTTGCAACTTTGATTATTATCACTGTTGCACACCATTTTCTTTTTCATTTGATTTCTCATTGAGCTCAAACATTTTACTTGTTGGGTTTTACACATTATAGAGGAGAGAGACTCTTCAGATTTTGATGACATTTGAGGATAGCTAATAACCCATCCCATAGAGGGGTATTAGTAACATTATTTGTTCCCTTCACGGGTGTTGTTTAATAAAATATATTCTTTATATATATGGTTTCCATTGGATTATTGGAGTTACTTGCGCTTATTTTACTATTCAATTTTGTTTTTTAATTGTGATTGTGGCATAGATCAGGGCTTTGGTAGGTTTTGTTTCTATCATTTGCTACAGATCTACAATTTTTAACAACCATTTTCATTATTGGGGTTGTTTTTCATCCACAGCCTAAAGTGCTTTATTTTCATGCACATTCGAGAAGAAAACACAATAACACTAGGCATGAGATTGGGCACACAACCTACCTTGAGGACCTTTGTTGCTAGCCCCCAGGTAGCTACATAGTCACTACCTAGGCATATTGCAACATAATATAGATATACATGCAAGATAGCTCACCCACAACAACCTAGGACTCAAGGGAATTAGGTTGAGGAAGTCAGGAAGAAGTAAATCTAGGGTGAACAAGGCCAATAGACATAGGAGTACAAATGAAAAGGAATGGCAAATGACAAACTCATGGGTGCTTTCCAGGAGACACCATAATTCAGGCGACAAGCCAACTTAATTGAACTCATCACAAAGAAAATGAGCATCCACCAGTGAGAAACAAAATCAGAGAATGAAATTACTAACTATAAGAGTAGAACAATACCTTGAATTGTCCAACACACTAAACTTGGACTAGCAAGGTCATGCACATTGAAGAGAGGTTAATGCCACTAGCTCCTACAACATCCAATCTCTAATGTAGTTGTCAAATTCATAATATTTGTAACCCCAACATTTATATCCTAACCTTTTCTCATTTTCTAGTCCTATGTTGAGGACCACCAAACCCAAAAGTGAGGTTTCCTTGCATGTAGGTGTCATTCAATTCAAGTCCATAACAGAACACCAACATCTAAGTCTAATAAAAATATTGTTTAGTATGTCATGGATCTATAACATTTCCACCACACACAAACCTTCCTCTATCATACACCTAAGGGAATTGTCCCACTTATGTAAGGGGAGAAGTTCGAGCGTACCAAAAACTTTTGAGAGCAAGGTCTCCCCTAGAAAAAAGTCGAACAAAGTAAAGTTTGACATCACATGTGTGTTGCATGGGGAGGGTTTGCCATGCCACCCCCCATCTTAAATGGTGAAGGAGGTTGTGAGGTCGTGGGCTCCCCCCTGACCTCCAACATCCAATTAACCAATACCTTCATTAGGAGTCTTTTGTCATCATCTAGAATGTGTTACAAAGGTTCCTTCTAGCTGGACAACACACCATGAAACCAAGTTTATGTTAGACATATCTCATGATGCTGGCACCCCAAGTTGGACAAGAAGACAACTTCCTTCTTTCCTGTTCAAGGAGAATGTGAAGTTGTGACATAATGGATAGAATGGACGAACTTTTGAATGTGAGAGATGATTTGTTATAGACATGAACTCTTGGACAATTTTTCTATAGGTGTCTCGTTGATTAATTTTCCTGCCAATTGAGATAACGAACTAGGAATCACCATCAACCTAAAATTTTGAATATACTTCTTTGATTGCTAGTAGCATGCCACATTCTAAGGCAAGGAAATCCACTACATTATTACTTGTGAATCCACAATTTGGAGCATAAAACTTCAAGTTTTATCCTTCTCACCAGTTGCAAAAAATTCTTCCATAACCGGATTGACCAAGTTTTCCTTTGGAAGCACCATCAAAATTTAACTTCAAAAAATCGATTGGGGGGAGTTTAGATTGAAGAAGAGGTATTCTTAGGAGAGGGGATCTAATGAGGAAGAGATGATATAATTGAAGGAGAGAGATTAAGTTTTAATAAAATCTCAAATTCATGTTGATTCACATTCTATTCATCCTAGGTCCATGCTTTAGAGATGATGGTCTCACAGATATTTTTCTTAGTAATTTTCTAGATCGTGCCTTCTTCATTTTTCTTTTATTTAAATATCTTGTTATTTCCTTCTTTCCAAGTCACCACCTGAAAAATCTAGGAACAAGAATCCATGCTCAATTCATAGCAGGGTTACTGAATAAGCTAGTTCTCCAGTGCTCCAAAATTTCCACTTGGCTTTTGTTGTTACATTTAGAGTATCCAAAAAGGAGTAAGACTCACATCAAAATACATTTAGAAAAAGGATGGGAATTTAAGAGGTATTCCATAGTCTCTTCCTAATTATAGAAAATGGGGCACAACGAAGGGCCTTTAAATCCCCTTCTTCTAATTTGATCCCACAAAAGGATCTTGTATCTTCCTATCAACCATAGGAATTTTGCAACCTTAGTAGAATGGTCATTCATCCAGATCTTGCTCCAAAGATGTTCTTGATGGGTTTCCTTGTGTATCGATCATAGAATAGGATTCCTTAAGAGTAAACATCCCTTTAGTTTGATATCCGCACCAGAGTTTATTGTGGCCCCGAGCAATGGTAATTTTCTACCTTTGTATGTCTTGAGCTAGAATGGTCTAGGAATTCAAGGTTAGATGCACCAACCAATCCTCAATCATTTTCCATTCTCTTCGCAACATAGAATCATGTGTTGATTTCCAAAAATATTCTATTTTATTGTACTACTTCTTTGAAGTAAATTCCTCTATTTCTCTGAGTTCCTTATGGTCCCCCAACCATGGCATTTGTTTCCAACCATATTTATAGAAGAGTGTAGTGCATCCATTCCTAATCTCCTAGAAGGCATGATTTTGAATCAAATTCTAGTTGACTTGTTGCAAATTACATATAGAGGAGCCTAAGGGATACTCTGTAGCTCTTAACTTTTCTAATTGAGAGAAGGTGTGGCAATATTTCTTATACAAAAATTATTTCCAGAGTTCATTTTCTCCCCAAATCCATCGCCACCATAATTGAGCTCCTAATGCATTATTCAAGATCTCTGAGTCTCATAGAGCTAAACTCCCCATTTTCTTGGGCATACAAATATTTTCTCATGCAACTAGTGATGCTTTCTTCCTTCTTGGCTCCTCTCTAGAGAAAATATTTGTAGAGGGAAGTGATGGATTTGAATATAACTTTGGGAGCAACTAGCGCTGATAGTTGGTAAAATGGAAAGGCTTGAAGGATAGATTTAAGAAGGACCATCCTACCCACCAAATTAAGAGATTGAAATGACCAAATATCTAGCTTATTAGATGTCTTTAAAAGAATTTTCTACTAATAGGATGATCTCAAAGAGTTCTCTGTTAATGGAGCTCTCAGATATTTAGTAGGAAGTTTTCCTATCTAAAATTCCATAAGGTGTTCTAGGTGTGTCTAAACAATCACATCAGTGTTTGAATAAATATTTATATGATTTTTATATATTTATCACTATACTTTAAGCCTCCGTGAAGTCATTGAGGACATTTTCAAATCCTTGTTCTCTCCTATAGTGATCATGCTTAAGAGCATAATGTCACCATAAATCGTTAATGGGTGATAGATAAATCATTACCATAAAGGCGGAGACCCTTAATAATACCTTTATAAGCATGTTTTCCCGCTTGGATCTCTTTAGGGAGTGTATAACCTCATGAGATACCACAATCCCATCAAGGATTCATATGACTTCAATAATATATATCTTCTCTATAGAAATAATGTAGTTCAATATAGGTTTAAGGAAATTCACAATGACCAATTATATAATCTTGGACAAAAAATCATAAATAGAAATTGATCGAAAACCAAGTTTGGGGTTAACTACTCTTCCAAATTTTGGAATTAAAGTGATAAAAGTAGCATTAAGACTTGACCATACCTTTTGGGAGTGACGATATTCTTCAACTAGTGCATGCACTTTAAAGCCTATGAAGGGCTAACAAGCTTGAAAGAAGTATGTTCTTAAACCATTGAGTCCTGGAGATTTGTTTTTTGGCATCACTATCACCACCTCTTCCACTTATGAGAATGAGACTTCTCTCATCAAGGCCTCATTCTGATCAGGATGAATAATATTGGGAATAAATGAGGTAATTCATTGAACAGAGACTAATATGTTGGGTGTAGGATTTGTA
This sequence comes from Pinus taeda, assembly GCA_000404065.3. NCBI lineage: Eukaryota > Viridiplantae > Streptophyta > Pinopsida > Pinales > Pinaceae > Pinus > Pinus taeda. Next base: position 51,688 of record APFE030973085.1, read on the forward strand.
ACCAGGGAATGATAGTATGACACAAGTTCCTTTTACATCTTCATATGTTGCCCCAAATACTTCTTGTTGTTAGAATAAAGAGATAATATCATAACATTATGATGATGTTTTATCATGGCCTTATGGAAAATTTTAAGTTCCTCTTTCTTGCCTTGAACCATTGTACACAAAATTTATGTTTCCAAATGGTTTCCTCTTGTTTCTTCCTCTACTCTATTTTATTAATTATTTGTCCTTCTTCCATAATCAAAGCATCTGTGTTTTCATCATGTTGGCTTAACGGAGCCTGATCCACGTTCAGAGTTAATCGCACCAACCAACAAAACCCTAACTCCTGGCCCTTTCAGAAACAACTTGCATAGCACAGGCTGCAGTCTCACCCAAAGAATTATTGGGGGATGCTAGAACCATGTTTATACATCCAGAGACCTTGTGATATGTAACCTAATTCCTTTGTAGCTCAGGTCAGCCTTCATGCAGATCTATGTCTTCCTATGGTCCACTAATCCAACTCCGTCTAGATGGCTTTCAGACATTCGTGAAGGTATACAATCAGGATTTTCAGACCTAACAGAAGCGGAATTACAAGTTTCGCTTAGTAAATAATAACCCTAGATCTTCCTTCGCGCAGATCTACTTGCTTCAAACAATTATCATAACATATTTAGCTACTACCTTCATGAAAACAGATCATTACTTATTTCTTGCATAAACATTAGAGATTCAATAGATTCGTGCAGAAGATACACTTTATTTAATAGGAACAGATCACTAAGAAAAAATGTATAAACTTAAATAGCATTAATAAAAAGGAACAAATGCAATACATTCAGTGCAAAATCAGTCTTTTAGTAGATTCAACGTTCAAATTACAGACTCTTCTACCCTGTGTACCCAACTATAGGGGTCTGCGCACTCAGCTACGGTGTTTCCAAGGTCTCTACGCACTCAGCTACAGGAGCCTTCCCCTTTCACCTATGTACAGGAAACAAAGATTTCCTACCTAGGCCATTTCCCTTACACTTGTTCTTCCCCAAAATATCTAATATGTAGACTCACTATGAATCAAATATTTATAGCCTTTCTAATACAATACCATGGCCCACGACCTATGGGTGAATCTCAAAATCGACCTATCACTTACCCATAAAAGGGGCTAAAGCCCCTTTGACTCCTACTTAGATGCGCGCTCTGCTTCCACATTCGACGAAAACTTTACATTATTTACAAAACTCTACTCAAAAATTGATTAAACTAACCTAAAATTTACCCCAGGGACCCTTTACCAAGAGGCCCCCAACACAAATATGGTGACTTTTCCTCGAGTCACTTAGCTGACTTCTCGAGTTTATGGTGGAGCTCACTAAACTGCTACTTCAATGCATTCAGCTCCGCGGTACTTTGTACTATAGCCTTTTTCACTTCTTTGACCAAGTTTTCTGTACTTGGTTCCTGTACCACAAGTTGCATGGTCCTATGAGTCTGTTGTAGAGATTTCAACTTCTCCTCTATGGTTTGTGAAATATGGATGGCTTCTTTTATCCAGGGTTGAAGTCGAGCCTTTAACACTGATTATTTTTGTTGTGATTCCTGTACTTTTTCTTGGATTAGCTTCCCTTCCTATACGCGCGCGAAGCGTTAGATTGGCGCCAAGGTGCGCACAGTCACCCTAATCTCATCATACTTTTGTTGGGCCTCTATGATTTCTGTGCTCAACCTCTACAACTTTGGGTCCTCCTCCAAAGTGTCCCAAAATTCAATGGCATGGTTAAAGAGAAAGTCACATCCTTTAACTGCAACCTCTAGAGTATTCATATACTCCTTAATGGCTTCATCACGTTGCTCCCTGACCTCTGGCGGAGTAGTCAGCTGTAATTTCAGTTGCAGCTCTGAGATATTCATTTGGAAGTCAAACGTGACTCTTCCTACCTCATATTTTGATTCTTGGACTGCAGAAGCCAATTTCCTAATCTTCGTTGTAGTTGCGGCATCTTCTAGAATATTTAACTTTGGGACTGAATTGTACACCTATGTTATTGATGATTCCAGACTCTCACTTTGTTCTTGCATCTCTTTCTTTTCTTTCAGAGCATGAGCCTTCTTAATGAACATCTGTTCATTTTTTACCTTAAACTCCTTGATAAATGTAAGTGCTCGTTGCTCTTTGATTTTAATTTTTTCCGAGAGCCCTTGATGCATTGCATGGAGAGTTTAAAGTGGCAGCATGGCTAATTTCACCCCAATGTCTTTGATCGTGCTCAGTAGAGCACAATATTCCTCTGTTTTCGCGTGGACTGATCCTTCTGGTAAGAAGATCACGTTGAGGTCCAGAGTCTATTCCATCTCTAATAATTTCTCGCTCCCTTGCACCAGGCTTTCTTGCACCCTGCTCGCTTGCTCTACGCTCACTTGAATCCTGCCTATTTGGATCTGTAGCTCATGTAGATCCTTCTGGATGCTCCCTAACATCTACATCTACTGGTCTTAAAATTGCTGCCATAGCTTCGTTGTGGTGTCTCTGACTTTGTCCCTAATTTTGTCGAGATCCCCTTCTATGAGGATCATTGGGTCAATGCTTGTTTATAGGATTTGTGCTTCTTCCTTGGCCTGACAGTTGTCTCCTTATTGTTCTTCTTCAATGTGAAGGGAGTGCTCTGCTCCTCTCCTCCATCTCCAACCTACTCTGATATTTCCTACTCCTCAGTATGCTGGGAAGATGATGCTTCGATTTCCTCTGTGTCGGTAAGCTCTCTCTCAGCACATTATTTCACAGCGCACTCATTTTTTAGCAGCTACCTTAGTAGAAACTTCTTTCTTTCTCTCCTCAGCCAATGCTCACACCGCTTTCTGTGCTGCTTCTTTTCGCTTCTACCTAGCTGACGTTTGCGCAGTAGAGCTTTCTCCGCCCTAACTGATACCTGCACCAACATCTCTGGGTTGTCTCCACTCAGCTGGCCAACTCCCCACAATTTCCTACATGTCTGTCTCTGAGACTAAGTATGGCAACTTGTGCCAGATATGCTAAGGGTCCCGCATCACCCTGATCGATACATTATTGAAGTTGACCTTAAACTCTGTGAAGGCTTTCAATTGCTCGAACAAGTTAGGAGAGAACCTTGGCCACTGACTAATTACTTTGTGGAGGTCCATTTCAGCTAATATTCAGAAAATCTTTGCTTCTTTGATCCTTTCTAGATCCTTTGTCACCCACACAAAGAAAACTTCAATGCCTCTGGTAAATCTTCTACCTGCGGAGGAAATTTACTATACTCTGACAGGCACCATGCTAATAGTACAATTAGCAAGACGATCTAGGCATCGTAAAATGACTTGATGTCCTCTTGTGCTTCGTGACAGTTCATGAGGAATTCCTTACATAAATACTTTGCCTAGTTGTACTATACTCCCTTCGTACACTAGGCAGTCAATGACAGTAATGGCGTCGAAACTTCATCCACGCGACATTTCCTCATAATATTTCCTGCTAGGATTTGAGCAGCAAACTTCACTACCTAGTCTTGAATGGAGCAGATAGAATACCCGTGCGACTTCTTGATCAATCCAAATTCAGTCTTCATCCAATCTGCTAGCTCCTTTTCTCGACTCTTTCCTCCAAACACCTTGGCAGGGTTCGCCCCTTTATAGGGTAGCTTTGTAATCCTATGGATGAGTATATCAGTGATTGGATGGGTTAACCGAGACATAAGCACCCATCATGCACTGTGTAACCCAAGCTTCTTCATAGTAGATCTTTTTCATGTACTTGTTAGTAGCTAAGTGAGGGAATTTCTCATGGTCAATGAGATCCCAATCCTCCAGCTTCAACACTGGAATGTGCGCTAAGACCATGCCTTCAAGAACGACCTGTTCTGGTAAAAGTGGCGTAGATGTCATAAATTTTCCGAATCCAGGTCTTTGGTTACTTTTGTTTTCCTGTTCTGCGAAGGGATATACCTTTGGATCCATGTGATAGGTTCTCCCTCCTCAGCATCTAACTCCTCAACTCCATCACAAAGTTCTTCTTCCTCCAAGTCTAAGATTGTCTTTGGCTGCTTATCCTTCTTCTCCTCCTACCAAATCTTCAGGTTCTTCCTCGGTGAATACCTCACCAATACAGGTTTCTTCTACTTCTCCTTAGCATCTGATTGCTTCGGTCGAGGCGACCTCGGTGCCATAGGCACAGGGGGTGCAACTTCCAGAGATATGACTTCAGGGACTTCCACTTGAGAAACTGCGGCTTCAGAACTGGCTGGAGCAGACATTTGTGCGAGAATAATCCACTGGCTAATTTCAGGCAGCTTTGCAAATGTCGAACTAGAAACTAAGTCCTCCCAAACCTTTCGATTCATATAGCTAGAACAAGAGGGCTCATACACAGTCGCCAGAATGCAATTTTTTCTTCGGCAAACCAACATGCTTGATTTATAGGAGGTTTCAGATTTAAATCCGACCATTCCCTCCATTTTCTGATCATAAATGCATCTTTGGCAGTAGATGTCCAAATATTTTCGCCATAAATGGCGCCTACCTGCTCCTCTTATAATGATGTTTTCCATCAAATTGTGAATAGTGACTCCAACAGCTACTTTTGGACCCATCTAAGTGTTACCTCCCCTTGTGGCGCATCTCATCTAGGACAACTTCATGTGTCACACTTGTTTCTTCTGTCGCATAGCCTCCTTACTATATTTTTCTCTTCTTCTAGAAGCATAGTTTATAGTCTTGCAATCCCTTGCGGTTGCCTGGATTACTAAGATTGTTCTGCTACCATGTAGTCACTACACAGGGATAGGACCCCCTATATACAACTTCAACCTACTTCCATTCACTTTCCCAGGGAGTGACTCCCCATTCAGCTTCGCGAGGTGAACTGTGCCACAATCCGTAATCTCCTTAACAACATATGGCCCCAACCAGTGCATTTGAAATTTCCCTGGAAATTTTGTGAACTTGTTGTCATATAGAAGCACTAAATCATCCACCTTGAAAGTGCATAGTTTAATATGCCTATCATGCCATGCTTTCTCGCATTACTTTTGCACTGGCTGGTGAAATCCTGTAAGAAATCGTTCCTCTTCTAACTTCGTCAACTACGTGAGTCATTCCTCCAAGGTCTCATGATCCACCATCTCTGTTAGAGCTGCAATACATAGACTTGGAACAAAATATTCTATAGGCATCACTTCTTCAATCCCATATACCAACCAAAACGGTGTTTGGCCTGTCAACTTCTTTCAAGTCATCCTATATGCCCATAGAACTACGTCATTCCTCTGCACATTTCAGACCTTTGTCAATACATTCTCCAAGATTTTGTTAAATTTTTCCATAGTTCCATTTTCCTGTGGGTGATAGGGAGTACTCTTTTGATGATACACCTGAAATTCTTAAACCATCATGCTGATCATTTCATTCAAGAAGTGCATACCCCTATTACTCATTAATATCTTGCAGCATCCAAACCGTGTTAAGACATATTTAAACAAAAACATTGCAGTTGTGGCAGCTGTACAATCCTTCACTGGTTGTGCTTCCACCCATCTGGTTAAATAATTTGTTGCAGTAATGATATACCACACACCCGTCTTCTTTATTCATGGTTGTATTGGACCTATGAAATAAATGGCCCATTTATCAAATACCTACAACGAAACCTGAGGATTTAAAGGCAATTCATCTCTTCGTGAAGGCTTTCCTGTCCTTTGGCAAGAATCACATGCCTTACAATACACATTAGAATCCTTATGTAATGTTGGCCACCGTAACCCAACATGCAGAATCTTCTACGCAGTCTCTTTTCCTACGTAGTGTCCTCCTGCTGCTCCCCCAAGTTCTTTGGCGAGGATACTAGTGCATTCAAATTATGGAACACACCTTCGCAATATTTCATCTATTCCCATATTATACAAGTGACCTGAATTACTGAAAAATCTGCAGAGTGGATTACTAATTCCTTCTTCTCTTGAGTAGAATATCCTTTCGGAGTTGTACCCATGGTTAAAAAATGAATGATATCAGCAAAATGGTCATTTGCAATGTGCACCGCAAAGAGCTGTGCATACGGGAATCCTTCCTCCAAACTATTTGTTTCTTTGCCCGTTTTAATCCTTGATAGGTGGTTAGGTCTTACACTCAGCCTTCCACACTTCACAATCACTTCAAAGTCATATTCTTGAAACAACGGTAACCATCAACATATCCCCCCCCCCCCCAACATAGGCTTATTGACCAGGTACTTGGGCACGGAGTGATCCGTATACATTTTAATGTGTGCACCCCACAAATAGTGCCGACACATTTGTAGCACGTAGACCATCATCACTCCTTCACACTTTGTAGTGGAATAATTCTTCTCAACCTTTGATAACTTTTGGCTTGTGAAGGCTATTGGATGATCAATTTCTCCTTCTCCTACCTGTGTTAATACCGCACCTAGTGCAATGCAAGAGGCATCTACATTCACATGGAACTCTTTCTTCTACTCTGGAAACACCAAAATGGGTGCATTCACCATCTTTTCTTTCAAGACATCTAGACTATGTTGACATTCTTCATCCCAACAAAACATCACATATTTCTTCAATATTTTTTCCATCGACGTGGTTATCTGATCACATGCCTTGATAAACCTTCTATAGTACCCAGTGTGCCCAATGCCACACGCAACTGTTTTACATTCCTAGGAGCTTCCAAATTCAAAATCACAATGATCTTCACAGGGTCCACCATCAATCCCTTCTTACATACTACATGGCCAAGAAAAATTCCAAAGGGCATTCAGAATATGCACTTCAAATTCAACGTGATCTTATACCTTCAACATGTATCCAACATAGGGCATAGACTTGCAACATGGCACTTTACCAACCCAAAAACAGTCTAATCGTTGAAGTAAACTTCCAAAAAATTATATATAAACTCTTTGAACATCGCGATTACTACTCAGGAGACGATTGCAGGCATGTTCTTTAATCCAAATGGCATTGTTGTATACTAAAAGCAACCCCACTTCGTCACGAAGGTTGTCTCGCTTCATTCTTCCGGTGCTATCTTGATTTGATGATATCCCGAAAAGCCATCAGTAAACGAATAAGCCATATTTCCTCCAACATTCTCTAATACTTCATATGTAAATGGTGTTGGAAACTGATCGTTCATGCATGCATCATTCAACTTTATTAGGTCTACACATATCCTGATTTCGCCTTTCTGTTTCTTCTCTTGGACAACCATGGGGCTAACCCAAATGGATTCTTCTATAGGTTCAATAATACCATCATCCAACATCTTATCAAGATCTTGGTGCACCTTTTCTTTATACTTCAGATTGAACTGATAAGGTCTCTGCCTGACAGGCTTCACATCCAGTTTCAAAGTAATATTCATAACACCCAAATCTCCAACGATCCGTTTCAAATCCAAAAACTTTGTCCGTGTTCTCATCTTTCGGTCCTTCGACTTCACGTTGTCCTTCTATCTCTGGAATGTTAATATTCTGTGGGTCTTCCTTTTCCTCTTCAACAGTAACATTGTAACATTCTAGCGCATGGCGCAGCTCTGTACTCCAATCCAGCTGAGCCCATTCTACTAGTTCCTTAGGCGTTTTGAATATAGAAGCTTTTATCAACTGGAGCGCTTCATAAATGCAGTCAAACCCATCCTCAAAGCTGAAATTCAATAAGAAACTCTCTCTTAAGATGTCTCATTCTATTGTCCCATGGTGAGGCTCCCTTTCCAAATACTAGTTCATTGGGATTGTATCCAAGGTATGACAAAAAATGTGCACCCATTTGGGTTGTGGTTCTATTCCCCAGGCCTTAGTCCATCATGCCAAATGATCGTGCAGATCATCCTTCCCACTGTACTTTTCAGTCATCCAAGTATTAGCATACCCAAACCTTAATTTCATCATTCTTTTGTATTCCTTCCATCCATCTAAGCTCTCCTTGTGCGTACCCAACTAACGGGTAGACATAGCACACAGTGCCAACTCCAATTCTTGGAAGCAATGTTCTTCTGGTACTTCCCTTTCAAATTCATCTAAAAACAGATCCACGTCAGTCAAACCATCATAATGCAGAAGCTTCCTTACCTCAGTTGAGGCACACTGCACTAATTTGGTCATCATATTGCAATGGTGTGTAGATACTTCATGCAATTGATTCTGTCAATGTTCAAGATCCTCATCTAAGTCTGAAGTGTAGGATATATCGTTGTCCCACGCAACTTTTCCATAGGCTGTAGGATTGATCCAATATTCATTTCATGATGTGATCTTGTATATCTGATCCAGGTCATCATCTTCTTCTATAAAGTCACAATTCAGTGTAACTCGCTCCTTTAGTAGGTTCTAGTGGTAATACAACCCTAAATGACTTCCTTTCTAACGTCATTTCCCACTTCTTCAAGTTGATTACCATGTACATATCAAAATCCTAGTCAATTATTAGTAGCATCGGGTACGTGTTACTATCATCCACTATTTCAATGACCTCAAAGTCATCCAGTTCGCTTGTGCCCTCAATGTCCACTATTACACCATTTAAGCACCCCATCGGAATAATCTTCTGTTGATTTTCCATGCAGAGCTGAATAGGAGACCACTATAGTGCAGGTCTCCCTATCCTTTCCCACATCTTCTTAGGTAAGAAATTTACATCAGATCCCAGATCCAAGATTACCTGGTCCATTTCATATTCTCCTATTTGCGTGGTCAACCTCATCTCGTCCCCCGTTCACTTCTTATGCTTACCAATTCTTCTCACAGTGTGTTGTTCAACAAGGGGTCTTTTCTTTAATTGCACACTTGTCGATTAAGTCTTCCAACCCTTCTACTACTTTCCTATCATGCAGTAACTTCATATAGGTCTTCAGAAATGTAGCTAATACCGAAGGATCTACCTCTTATGTCGTACTCGTTCCCAGTAATTTCTCTTGGCTTGCTTAGGAGGAGGCCTCACAGAAGTTCTTCTTTGCTTCCATGAAGGTCTCTTTAGCGTGACTAACTTCAAAGTATATTTGTTTCTTAGCAGCCTTGTGCACCCATCCGTTACCCTTAAGCTACTTGCCCTTATCTATACCAGTGGCCATACCACTCCTTATTACTATATTTATTCTCTGATCTTCTCCGCGGGGCTCTGCACTCATCATTTGGATGTTATGCGTAGGCTATTGGGGTTGCACCTTCTTTCTTTGCATATTTGCCATAAGGACCAGACATTCCTCTATCACATGGTCAAACTTTCGACAATACTGACATGATGGATGTGTGGGGTTTGTGGAATATCGTGCAAAGTGTCCAACTTCACCACACTTATAGCAAATTATCTGCCCACTTCCTCGACTAGCTTTGCCCCCTCTTCCTCGTCCTCGACCTTGGAATCCTCCGCGCACTGCTTCTGTGCCTTCATATTGAGGCTAGATTTATGTCTGCATTCGATAGGTAGGGATTATATCCATCGTTAGCTCATAAATCCTACAATGGCATTCGTCATGTCCCATAGATTTACAGAAATTGAAAAACAACAGCTGAGGGCTCTATACAAACTTCTGTAGTAAATGACAATTATCAGTTGCATGCTATCCTGTAGCTTGACAAATAGCGCCCATAGCACAACTCCCTCACTCGTCCCAACGTTATTCTCTAGTTTCAGGGGTACAGGACCTCCCCCAATAGGATAGTTCTTATAAACTGGGAAATGGTTTTTATCGTGCCCATGGCTCTTTTTTTTCAAGCACCAGACTTCGGTATGCACCTTCGGTTGGGCTTCCTTTCCTTTCTTCAGGCTTTGCAACTCTAAGTGCAAGCTTTCCAGCTATGAGTGAATCTGTTGCACTCCAATGTTTGTATAATGTACATGCAAGGTGTCCATCCTCATCTCAATTTCGAAGGCTTCTGCTTGTGTTTCTATCTTTTCTTATGACAGAGGCACTCTTAAGTGCGACAAGAGTGACACTATATACTAGTCGCGATGGTGGGAATCTGTAATCACCATATTGGCTTGCCTGATCAGGAATTTCAACCTTTGATCGAAATCCTAGGGTGTCTCATCTACTTTTTTTCGAATTTATTTAAACTCAGTCACTGACTATGCCTTTGACTTAGGATTTCTAAACTTCTTGTTCAGATCTTGCTAGGTTTCTTCCAACGTTGCCGTGGGATTATCAGTGTAGTACTTGATGTAACATGTCAATGCTCGCTCTTGGAAGGCTATGACCAACTGTTCTTTCTTGATACTATCATCTATAATCTGTTGTGTCGTCCATCCAAATCCTGCAACAAACCAAAGCTGTTCGGGATATTCGCTTCCTACCCCTTTAAAAACTGACATCTTCATCATGTTCGCCATGTTGAATGCTGAAAGTGGAGGTGGAGGTGGAGTGGATGGATGATGTATCCTTGGGATATCCTTCTTAATTAACTGAACTACACTTCGTGGTGTAGTCAACACCATCCCTTCGTCATCACCTGAAGTGTGTTCAATGAGTGGACTATACTCTAAGCTTGTTCCTTCATTTCTTCTAAAGAATATCCCACTTCACATAGCCCCAAAAATCAAGGTAACTACATAACCATCGTTTCACATAACAACATTTTAATCCAAGTCTTTAATTATTTCAGATACTTACCTCACGGTCCCTTAAAGAGCATGTGTTCTGCTTCGCTATAGCTAATATTCCTATCGATCGTGAACTCTGTCACAAAACTTCCAAGAGTGCGATCAATCCAATGATCCATGACCTGTGCGATATTTCTTCTTAATCCTAGTCCCAGCAACAGAACCATTTGTTGGCTTAAGGGGGCCTGACCCAGGTTCAGAGTTAATCATGCCAACCAAAAAAACCCTAATTGTTGGCCCTTTCAGCAACATCCCGCATAGTGCAGGCTGCAGTCTCACCCGAAGTAGTATTGGTGGATGCTAGAAACATGTTTTTGCATTCAGAGACCGGGTGGTATGTAACCTGAATCTTTTGTAGCTTAGATCGGCCTTCGTGCAGATTTGTCTTTCTATGGTCCACTATTGCAACTCTGTCTAGATGGCCTTTAGACCTTCGTTAAGGTCTATGATCAAGCTTTTCAGAAGCAGACTTACAACTTTATCTTAGTAAATAATAACCCTAGATCTACCTTCGCACAGATCTACCCGCTTCGAACAATTATAATAATCCATTTAGCTACTACCTTCGTGAAAATAAATCATTACTTATTTCATGCATAGACATTAAAGATTCAACATATTCACACATAAGATAAACTTTATTTCATAGGAAAGGATCATTAAGAAACAATGTATAAACTTAAACATAATTAAGAACAAGGCGTAGATGCAATAGATTCGGTCCAAAATACGTCTTTTATTAGATTCAACATTCAAATTATAGACTCTTCCACCCTGCGCACCCAGCTGCAGAGGTTTGCGCACTTAGCTATAGACTTTCCAAGGTCTCCGCGCACTCAGCCGCAAGAGCCTTTCCCTTTCACCTAAGTATAGGAAACAAAGTTTTCCCGCCTTAGCACTTGCCCTTACACTTTTTCTTCCCCAAAAGATCTGATATCTAGACTCGCTATGAATCAAATATTTATAGCCTTTCTAATACAATACCATGGCCCACGACCTATGGGTGAGTCTCAAAACCAACCTATCGCTTACCCATACAAGGGGCTAAAGCCCCTTGGACTCCCACTTAGTTGCGCACTCTGCTTCCACATTTGGCAGAGACTTTACATTCTTTACAAAGTTCTACTCAAACATTCGTTAAACTAACCCAAAATTGACCCTAAGGACCCTTTCCCAACACATCTAGAATAATATGTTATTATACCTACTACAAACACATCTCCATGACCTGTTTTTCTATGTATATATTCCTGAATTCATTTCTATTCCAATCTTTGAGTATAAACTTAAATGTGTTAAGCTTAAGTTGAAAGTTATGCATGTGATTTCGAATCTAGACATACAATTTCTCCTATCATCTTTTGGCCTTGTACAAGAATTTGGGATCTTTTAACTAGAATCCTTCAAATATGAAGGGTCGATTGTGAGGGACCACTTTCATGTCTAATTCCAAGCAGATTGACCGATGGTTAGATCCAATGCTTGTTAGAATAGTAGCTTCAGCAAAGAGATCATGTTCCAATAATGATTCAGATGCTAAAAATTAGTCAAGTCTACTATCTACTTTGTGGCTTGCTCCTCTGTGCTTATTCCAAGTATAGGTTTCATTGATAGTATATAGATTAGCCACTTGGATTTTGTGAAGAAGGTCTGAAAAATGTTGCACCTCTAGGTTGAGCCCTTGATCCACCCTTATTTTCCTCGAGGGATTTAGTAAGGTTGAAATCTATGCCAGTGACCTAAACTCATCTTGATGGAGATATCTAATTATTTTAATGTCTATAAAAAAATATGATTTTTCCATGGGAATATGGGGGTTGTAAATTTCTATCAGGAATCCAAACTCCTTGGCTCCTACATAATGAAAATGTATTGAGAGGATGTGAGGTAATGCAGTCCAGTCCTATAATGATACTTAAAGAGGATTCTAAAGAATGGAAAGGCCCCCCCACACTTCCTTTGGAGTCCAAAGCGATTACTTCATATCCTATCCAACATCTATTGATGAATTCCTTAACCTTTTAGCCTGAAACTTTTATTTATCGTATCATAAAATAAATGGTCTCCCCTTTCTAATTCAGTATCTAAGATATATTTTCTTACCCTAATTATTGAGAGCACAAATATTCTAGGAGATAATATTCATTGAGTAGGGTGTTTAGAAGAGGGAAACACCTCTGACTACATGGTCACCTAACTTGTATTCACTAAATGTTCCTTGACTATTTAAGGTTTTCAGTCCTCCTGCCCCTTTTTTTTAATTCCCTATGTAATTAGGCTTTTCCTTCATTGATTTGTGTGAGTACTCCAAAACCTTTGGTTGTTAATGCGGCCTCCCCATTTCCTGTTATTAGCCAACCCCTCACTCTAAGATAAATCTGATGATATTGGATTTTTTGGTAATCTGAAATGGTACATAGATCCTTATTTTTCCATTATTCAAGTAGATTGAGCAATATTTTCTCATTGTTGTTCAATATTTTTGGAGTCTACTCTACATCCATTCTAGCCACTTCTGGCATGGTTATCTCCTCTTGATTTGAGCTTTTTAGGGGGGTTTCCTGGGCCTTCTTTTTTGGTTAGGATTTTCCCCGAGGGTCCTCCACATTTGAGTCCAAATTCATCAGATCTTCAGGAAACTCTATATCATCATCCTAATTTTAAGTTCCAAACAATTAGTTTTGGTTGGGATTGAGTTGGCCTCCAATTGAATAGATTTATTTTTATGGTTTCTCCTTCTATTTGTAAATTTTTGAAAGCATTCAGAATTAACTCTTTGGGTTTCACCCTACATTTCCTCTTGATGGATCAGGCATTCTTGGAATAAATGTCCATACTCGTGGCATCTCTAGCACCAAAATGGAACATGGTCATAGTCCATAAGTTAAGTCCAAACTTCATCTTGGTAGGGGATTTCTATTGACTCCAACAAAGGATAGAATATATTCATGTATACACATATTCTGGCATATAAGGTGTATCACCTGCGTTTGGTGACCTTTGAGATATTGACCAAAGATCTAATCAAATTTCCAATCCCTTCTAGAATCTTTAACTCCCAAAATTCTTTAGGTAGAGAAAAAAGTATCACCAACATCAATATCACTAAAATTTGCTCCTTTTAAGGGATGTATTGTTCCTCCTAAAATCTCATGAATAGGTCTACATTGTTGTAAAAGTAAGGACAATTTTTGAAAAAATTGGGCCCTATCTTCCAAGCTAGTGAATATTATAGTAAAGAAGCATTTTACCTACATTTCTAGATTAATTTGGCCTTTGGTTGTCATTTATTGTATATCCATTTTACCATATCCTTCTCTGAAGGGCATATGTCAATAAACTTACAAATGAGGGAATGATCTTTCATATACATTCTACATCCTTCTAGTTTGTTGGGTCGAACCTCGTATTTGGGGTTTGTTGTTGCTTTGGGTAGACATCTTCTCTTGAAATGAGATTCCCATTGAAATCCAAGAATCATATTGTTTCAGGTATCTCCTTCTACATATTATCTCGAAAACCTCTCTTGCCAGACTGTTTTTCCCCAATCATAAATTTCTCGTAGGAGGGGCTTGTGCCCCTCCCCACATGAGCACTAATAGAGTAAATAAAATATGGAAAAAGTGATGGTATCCAAATATTAAATGTTTCCTTGCTGGATGTTGCAAACCATTGGAAGTGAACCAAGTTTCTCAGTATTTCGCATTGTTGAAAAAAGGACATTTGTGTGTTTTAGTTACTACAATAAGATAATATTATTAAATATGAACACTCATTTGTTAAAAGTTATCCTTTCAAAATAGTTTTTAGATGTTATATTTTTTTCATAATTTGGCCTGCATTTTCTCTTCAAAAAAACTATATGAATGGTTGGGATATAATTTGACCCTTTATGTCACTTCTACTCAAATAAATAAAATTAGTTTTGTATGTTAGATATGGGTGAAGAAGAGCCAAATATTGTTACAATAGTGCTAGAATTTGTGTTGAATAAGAGGAAATAGAATGGGGCAAGTGATAAAAATAAGAAGTAATATTTGGAAGCTATTAAGGCAAAGAGTATGAAAAATTAGAAACCAATTTTAGGAGGTTTAAAAAATGTATCAAGCAATATAGGGACAAGGGAACACATTATTAAATTGGATTTCCCATTTATTTTTTCAATGCATTAGAATCAAATTTATGTCACTAAGCATTTATACTCTATATTGCATTATGGGATATATTATGCTATAAATTTTGACTATCCTAAGTTTTTTTTCAATCATATTTCTGAAACGTTAGTAAAATATTTCTTGAAAATTTTTCAATAATAGGATATTGTCAGATTGAAGGGAAACATGAAATTTTGATGAGGTTTTTCTGTTGATCCAGAGACCATGTAGTTGTTAATTATTCAAATTTGTAGGTAAGAAGGGATTTTCTAATTCATTTAACTCTACACCACTAATATCTTCTATTCCAACCTGGGAATGCTAATCATTCTCTATGTTTGTCATATTTTAATATTTATATTATTTTGCTCAAATTTTTATTGCTATTCAAAATTTTGCATCAAATCATTATTCTATAAGAGAGGTTATAAAATGGTAGACAAGAATAATATTCCCTTAATGGATAACTTTATCGTTAGAAATATATTACAACAGGTCAATGATTGCTTTTGCGGTTGTGCTTTTAACTTGTACTTTTTGTTATGACTTTAAGTTGTTTCTTGTTTTCTGGTTTTGGGTGAGTATGGATTTATTTACATTGAAGTTGCTATCCATGAGATTATTACTTTCTCCAATATTTTGCAGTTTACACTGTTATCCATCAACACTACAGAGCATATCATTGTTGGCCCTCAATTTTGGTCATTTTTTCCTATCCTAAATCCATTTATTTACCACCATATTCCATCCTATTTCACCTATATATGCCTCATTTTAGTCTTATTTTTCATATTTAAGTAACTAAATTAAGTTTTTAAATTTTTGGAAATTTTTGTAAAAATTGGGTTTTAAGAGTAAATTTGGATTGCATTAAAAATTCTTGTAATAGCTCCGTTGAAGTCATATGTAAAGGAAACACAGATGAGATCTGAGCGCATATTTTCAAAGATTGGGAACCACAGATGAAGAAACACTTATCGATTCAGTCAAATTGAGAAAAATAAGCCCGGTCAACGCTGGTCAAACTTGACCTGTCATTCAGGAATGCCTAGTAAAAAGGAGCAGATTTATTCTTTTGTGGGATTTTTCCTGATTTTGTGAACCGGACTTGATGAGCTCGACCTATATGGATGGATTAGGATAGATAAGGCTTTTAGAGCCATTATAGCAAAGTCTTTTTATGGTTTGCTTATTTAAACAGATTTTATGGACCATTCAAAGGTAGTAAGAGAGAGGTGTAATTTTTGTATTAAGATTATTGGAGACTTTTGAGATAATTTGAGGAATCATTTCTAGTGTTCTATTTTTTTTTCATGTTGTGGATGCTTTATTAATTTATTTGTAGCTGAAGAGTTCTTTAGGTGTACAAGGCAAGGTTGGAGGCCCCCCATACCAAGCTAAGTACACTTTGGTTAAATTTTGTATAAATTAGCATAGTTTTGATTCAATATTTCTTGTTTCAGTTTATGATTCATTTATTTAGATGTGTTATGATTGTTGTGTGATTTTTGGATGATTTTTATTTAAAATCTAATTTTTGTATGAAAGGACAACCAAGGATTTAAGTTAAATTCTCTTTCTATCAAATTATGAATCACAACTAACAATCATCATTTTTCATTTCTTGAATTGTTTCTTGAATTCCAGTTTATAATTTGATGCAATGGTAATGTTGTTGGAGTCGAACTGTGAGGAAGGACAACTAGGAACTCCTAAGTTAGGATCCTCTTCTCTTGCTTTCTACACATCACAAATCGATGCTCCTTAGTTTCTCTTCTTGAGGACAGTACTATGGGGAAGGAAACCATGACCTCCTAAGTTAAGAGCCTCTTCCTTCACTTACTGCATCTTGAATCATAGACTTTTTAGCTTCTTTAAACTTAGAACTTATTTGTAATATTCATTTTTTTTTACCTTTGAGCCTTGCCTTCCGAAACTGACTTTACCTGAAATCCATCTACTTTGGACATGCTTCCAAGTCTACTAACTGTTGAAAATAATACTGAGAGGGGGGGGTGAATCAGTATTATCTAGTCCTTTTACCAAATCTTCCTTATTTATACTTTGAATTATTTTTGCATATCAGTACCATAAAATAATGAGCATGAACAAGAAAAACTGACAGTCACATCAAAGAACACCAGATATAAGGTGGAAACCCAATGTGGGTGAAAACCACCTGCTGCAATATGTCTCTATCTTCTTTCAAATTAGAAACTCCTTTTACAATGGTCTTGTACTGGTGCAGTCCTTTACCAGTACGCAGGCTGCAACCTGTAGAGAGATACAACTCTCACTCGTTTTCCAGTCTCTCCTGGAAGGGAGCTACAACCCCCTACTTCTTTTCAAGGACCACTTTTCATAAATTTTCAAACTGGATCCATATACATCAAACGATCATCAAGTACATGTAAATTACACAGTCAGCTGCAGTAACCAGATCAACAATAACAGAAGTAAACCCAGAACACCTTTTCAACAGAAAAATCCAGTCAACAAAAGATCTTAAGACAGATACGCAGTTTTCCTTTCACTGGCCTGCGTCGCCACGCACTTCACCCTCTGCTTCTCTGCGTATACCCGCAAAGTTTCTTTCTGCTAGACTGCGTGACCATGCACTACTTCGTCTACTGCGCTGCGTATAGTACGCACCCAAATGCACTATCGCGCCGCGTACTGCCCCAGTAGGCACGCACCCAGAAAGACTATCGCGCTGCGTACGTTTCCTGTGCGTACGCACCTGAACCACTGTCGCTCTGCGTACCCACGCACTGCGCCTTCGTCACCTCTGCGTACCCATGCACTGCACCTTCGTTGCCTCTGCGTACCCATGCACTGAACCTTCGTTGCCTCTGCCTACTCACGCACTACACCTTCGTCGCCTCTGCATACCCACGCACTGCACCCTTGTCGCTTCTGCGTACCTCTAATTAGGGCCGAAATACTATCAGATGCTCAGATCTGATATTGCGCTCAAGAGATCACCCTTCACAGATTCGCTTTCAACTTCTCTTTTATAGATCAAGCTTTTAAACCGAGAACCCAAACTTTCAGCTCTTAAGATATTCAATTTCAAAAGATACTCTAGCCAAATGATCTCCTTTGCTTTATATAGGCAAGTTCTTCCTCAAATCATGGATCAATACCACAGGCCAAAACCATAATAACACAATACCGTCGGCTAAATACCATAAGAAACCCCACGTGTGCGTGCTTCACTGCCTTGAAGTGTGTGCACTGGGGTACGCACCTCCTGAACGGCTGACTTGCGTATCAGGCCGCGGTCCCTGCACGGCGTACCTGCGGGTACGCATCTTCTGAATTGTTCTCCTGCGTACTTCTTAATTTTCATCATATTGAGAGCCTTGCCATGGGTGTTGCCATCAAGTACAACATCTGTAATCCTTACCAGAAACATAATGCCAACAGTTGGGCCAAGCTTGCCTTGGGCATCCCGCCCATCGTACCCACCTCCATCATGCAGTTTGGCTATTGTGTGTTTCGGGGTCGGGTATGTGCCCAAAGGGCCGGCCCACCCAGCTCCCTTGCTTGTTTTAACAGCCGCGTGGTTCCTGTTATGAGTTTTGTGGGCTGGCAGGGTCATGGCCGTCCACCCCGTTTTCGGTTGTGGTGTCGTGAGAGTTCCGTGGGAGGGGTCGGGGGTCGTGGCCGACCCCTCCATCAATTACATAATTTGTTATGTGGATAGAGTTGGGGTGGTAGGGTTGGTGGCCCACTACCCTTTTTTTTATATTTTTTTGTTATGTTAAAACAATATGTCGTTTGTAGAAATTCCATTTTTAAGCCGAAGGAGTATTTTAACGAGGAAACAATTTTGCCTGGAATCTGGCCAGAATTAGCCGGATTCCATCCACCGAAAAAGTGCAAATTGTGTCCTTGTTAATCCTGCCCAGTCATCAAAAAGTGAACCCAACTTTGACTGCCTCTATCTCCTTCATCCGGACTCGGATTGGAGTGTCGTTCACACAGTTGGAATCAGGGCGACGAGCACTTCGATCTAATGTCAACTTCATTGCCTTTCCGCCACTTTGAATTTTGAGCTTTTTCTATGCCATTGGTGTTTAGAGATCCACCTGGATGAATCTGCAAATGCAAGTTCAGTCTACACATTCATATTATGTTATGCAACTACCTCACAAAACAAAAGAATGAGATAGATCAATGACCTCAAAAGTAGCCTCTTGGAGGGGGAAACCTCCTTAACATTACACAAATGAATAATTCTTGGATGATACAAATGACAAGACCTCCTTTCTATATGTAGGAGTCTAAGTGGTCACAATATAATCAGAGATGACATAACAATAATAATGTAAGGGCACAACAATAACAATAGTGTGCTTATATGGGGCACAATAATAACAATATGGGGACAACATGGGCACAAAAACAACAATAAGGGGCTACAATGACAATGATTATAAGGGAATACTCTAGTATTATAGGGACCTAATATATTATAGTAAACATTAAAACTTACTTGCTCATAGAACTTTATGTTGTCTGCTTCATGATTGTAGGATTGACATCCTTCAGGTGAACATCTAATTTTATGCACAAAACTTCATTTTTGCGTCCAATGAACATAGTCACACCCATAGGCCTTCCCTATAGGAGGTTGGGAGGATAAATTCACACCCTTCACCTTACTTCCATGTGGCTGAAAGGCTACAGTCGCACCTGTAGGCCTGCTTCCGTGCAACTCAAGCTTAGAGCAAGAGAAAAATCTCTCTCCTCAGATGAGAACTTTGTTGCAGATCAACAATGCCAAATATTTTTCTATTCATGCCCATAAATCATACTTCAACAATATATATAATATATATAATATATATATATATATATAATATATTATATATATATATATATATATATATATATATATATATATATATATATATATATATATATAAAGATATAATGTCAATGGTAATATGAGTAAGGATCTTATGGAGAGATTCTTCCTCTAAAAGGGAAGCCACTTCAGTCATCGTCATTCAAGTCATTAACCTAACTATAATATTGTCATGCATCAGAAGATCTGTTAGATCATGAAGTCATACTATATCCACATATTCATCATGGTCATAAATGTTAACATAAGCTACTTCACCATGACATTATGACATCAATATTTTATCAAGGGTTAGTGTCAAATAGCCAATAAGATCATACTTCAAGAATCATGATCACAACATCACTTCTTTGTCACTTAACTCAATCCATCAAGCCAGGGCATTCCATTTTACCATATGCCATAATTACTAAGCACATCAAAGCATAACCATGGTCAACAAAAGATCCTGAAGATCAATATCATTGTTAACTTCTATCATCATGGATACCATGCCCAATATCTATAGTATCAAGTTATCATCTATTAGAATCAAGGAGCTAGCCTTCTTCTTGGGATCAAGATATCCAAAAAAGACAGATGTTAGCCAAACATAAAGTAATACTAATATATCATAAATGAATATTTCCAAGTAGCTTCATAGATTCAAAAAATTCATTATGTAAGATACATTTTCAAGTGCACCTTTTCATCATAAGAACCATGAATCCAAATCACTTTCATATGCATGCATGAACCATTTGAGGAGACATTCTCATCATACCTTAGAGCTTACCTTGCCATCCAATATTACAGTTGAAACATAACATTGAAAAAATATACCATGCATACCTTGTGGTATTCAAATACCTGTGCATCTTTTCATTTGACATAAACAACTTGTAGCACTTTGTCATCTTTTCATCAGGTGCCTCTTTACCTTTTCTAGCTCTAGCTTTTCTTTCCTGCATATCAAGTGATCCTCAAGAATGACCCTCTTATTACATCTCATCAAGGAGGTTAGAAACATCCAAATACTCAAATATACATGCAAGAAGTATAAGTAATGATCAAAACAATAATCATATCAATAAGTATAAAAAAAAGTAAGGATATAGAGAAGCATCATAAATCGGAAATAACTTATCTTCAATGAGAGGTGATCATCTCCCTCTTGAACTAAACTTCGAGAGTCATCACTATACATTGTACAAATAACAATGTTGCCTTTGTAGAATTTCTCACTGTAAATCAACAGATTATGCACTATACTAAAGCAAAATACCAGATCAACTTCTACAACAAACTTTGCAGAAGCTTAATCGAATATGAGCAAGATCAAATAGAACACATATAATTGAGAATGAGAAAGTAATCACACATGAACACGGAAGAATACTATGGAGAAAGCCTCAGCTAAAAACCCTGATCTTTATATTATCTTACAAGTGGAAATATGTCCGGATTACACAAAGCTTTATCTCAAAAACTATCCAGCTCTTAGCACAATCCCTCTACTGCTCATAGACAATCAAACGCTTCTCACAAACCTTCTCCTTTGCCCTCCAAGCCTCATATTTCCTTGCGCAATTTCTACTGGGGTCCAATGCTGCCACCTGTGTGAATTTATCTCTCATGCAACACATTAAACTCAAAAGTAACTGCGCAGTTCTGAAGGAGATAATTCCTTCTGCATGGATAGTTTCCTATATAGGAAAATTCCTCCAACTGATAGTACATTGTCCCTTCTTCTAATCGCAACTGGGTCTCTGACTGAACTGACATGCATGAGTTATTTATGAGAGAATATTCAGTTATCTGAAGTGTAGCAGTTACATGCATGCATGCATTAACTAACTGTACTCACAATCAGTTCCACAAACTGTTGGAACTACTCTAACTGGACTTAACTCAGTTAATTTGAGCTAACTAATTACAACTCAAAGTACACCTCATCCTGATCTCCTTAATCAAGGGATAGCTTCCTCAATCAATGGAGAAACTATTGCATGTCTTCACATAGACTTCATGTTTGATTTTCTACAACTAATTAACTTAAGATGAATTAATTAATTATTTTTCAAACAGTTGCCAAGATCAAATTCGAATTTTAATTCTCAATTTTAATTCGGGGACTAATTAAAATTAGAATGTATCCCGAAATGCTATTTTTAGAATTTCTATTTTTAGCATTTATTGTTTCCATTTTCAACAGCCTTCACTATTTCAACCAACTTTATCAACAACAAGGCCCACTAGAGACAATCCCATATAGGGCTTCATCAAATGTGTCATACGTTCTTTAGCATCTTCACATTGACCATGCTAGGATTTCTAGATTTTATATCTCAAATCTTTTCCATAAACCATGGTTTCTCTCAAACCCTAACCTCATAATATCCATCAAACCCTAATACACAAATTCCCTAAGGTTTTATTCAAACCTTTAGAATTATTTTAGGTCTCCACCATCCTCTTCCTGCTTCCATCAATGGTTTCATAATATGGGTGATCTCCATGACTTTTCTTCAGCCCAACTTTGATACCGTGTTAATTTTTCATAGGGCTATATTGCTCTTTGCTTTGATAATTGTATTTATTCATTAACACATTAATTTCATCCCGTAACATCATAACATTATTATGATTTACATCATTATTCAACAACATATGCAACTATGTTGAAAGAACAATATCATCATCAATTCAGCGGAACATAAAGGAGCAATAGAAGAAAAACATTGACACACATAGACACCAGGATTGGTCGGAGACTGGGACAAAACCCACTATGGGGAAAACCCTTTCTAATTCTTCTTCTTCTTAGATTGTCATCAAATTATTTAGAAAAAGAGAGTACAATGATCTATATCTTCATCTATATAACTAACCAACAAAAGCAACTACAACATCCATAAATGAACCCAAAGAAGCTTATACTCAAAATTTTGATTATGAAGTCTGTAATGAACTGTCATTATCTGCAGTCAACTATCGAACCATGTGGTAACGAAGCAAAATCTTTTGACAAATGAGATTCCATCATTTAGGTCACAGTTGCATGGAGGAGATGTCATGCAAGTGACTATAGTAGCTAAGTCCCACCCTTAAGCCTAGCATGCAAGCGACTGAGGTCAGATCTGGTATGAGAGAAGCGAGTGGCTACAATTCTGAAACTCTAACTCATAGTTGCATGGATGAAGAGTTTGTGCGACTGGAAGGCTCCATTTGCACGGATGAGCTTCTATGCGAGAAAATGTGGTTGATTTGTTCATACGTTGTGCCTACGACTATGGCCTAAAACCCTAAAACTAAGATGCGAGCTTCAGACCCCACAATTTCACCTCAGAGCGAACTTGTTCCTCCGCAAACGAGCCTCAGACCCGTGCAAGCCAAAACCTAAGATAGAAGAGTGTATCATGATGGTGTGCAAATGAGGTAGATGTCACTTGTATTTATAGCCTTCCAAGGGTGTCCACATTGCTTTAGGATTGACTTTGTCAAATGTGTGCATGAGGGAGTTTCTTCATAAGTAAACTTTCCCTTATCCATTTTGAGTGATCTCTAGGTCGATTTTAGTACTCTCGAAAAGAGAAATTCAATGCAATCATTATATCCATTAAGTGAGCTGTCCAAAATAAAATTTGATCACAATTTCATATTTTAACACGCTGAAAACTTTATAAAAAAGTATCAATTAATTAGCTATAAAGAAGGAACTACACTACATTACAACTATTAATATTTTTTGAAAAAGGGAAAAACGCTATGTAAAATGTCCACATTTCACTTCATTTTAAATTACGAAGTGATATATATAAAGTGACATGATTTCATGTGAAAATAAATTTCTTTATCCAAGATGCTTATTTTCCATGCCGCATGGCATGACTACACATTCAGTTTGTAGCTGATTTGACATTAATTTAGTTAAATATACTAAATATTTTCTCCTTTCCTAAAGTATAAGTATAATTTTAAAAGCTATGTTTTTATTTATTTATTTATTTTATTCATATTTATTAGCCAAGGACTAGTTTAACGAGCCATGATTCATTGTTTTTTTCTAATATTATTGTTTTACAATGATTTCACTGACACCAGTGCTGAAGCCAGAGGGTTGCACATATATTTAAATATTAATTTGGTCCCATCAACGCTTTGCGGAGCATGATGCGAGCCATTGATGCATATCCAGGATTATATTCTGACGCGAAATAGTCTTCCGCTTAAGAAATTTCAGAGATTCTAGATTTGATGACTCCGTAACTTGTAACATAATATTTAAAACACTTAATCATATTTAATGAAGACCTTTATTTAATCAAATATTCACATAAATATTTTACATTTATTACATATTAATATTATATTAATTTAATCATCTTTTCTGTTTATGGTTTTTTTAGTCGGGTTTTATTTTTTCACCCATTCCTTTACCTGCTTATCCTAACTTCTCGTGAGATTAGTCTTTCACATATTTTGGTTCGAAACGTCCATGGAACATTTGTAAATGCGATGGAATCCAAATCAATATACAATAACTAATATATTTCATAATTTTTTAAGAATGCTAGAGTATTATGTAATGATTTCATGCTATATTAATATCAATATATTTTGTGATAAAATTTATTTTATGATGAAGGATGATGAGAAAATTTCAATAATAATAATATGATTAAAATATTTTATATTTTTTTTTGAATGCCAGAGTATTCTGTAATGATTTCATATTTATATATAATATATATATATATGTGATAATAAAAAATAGAAAAAATTTATTTTATGTTGAAGGATGAAACGAAGATTCCAATAATAATAATAATAATATTTTTTTTAAGAAATAAAGATAATTATTGATTTAGAAAATAAGGTAATTGTTTTTTTATATTAATTTAAAAAAACAATGAGATAAGTATTCTCTTTATTTTAATTCTAGTTTCATTTTACCCATTACAAATGTTTATCCCAAAATTATTAGGGAGGAAACTAATTAAGAAGATGGTAAACTATGGAAAATGGCCATGGTTGAGGAAATGGAAGTTTTGGAAAAGAATGAGGCTTAAGATCTACTTGATTTTTCATCTAGAAGAAATCCTAATAGTAGAAAACAATTGTTTGAGAGGAACTTACATGCATAAAATAAAGTGGAGAAATATAAAGCTCGATGAGTAGAAAAAGGTTATTCCCAGGTAAAGGGAATTGACTTTGGTGAAATATTTTCTCCTATTCCTTGTTAATTTTCCACTACTCTATGTTATGGTAATTACTTTAGCCCAATCCGATCCTTCATTAATCAATCTTTTCAATAACAATTAATTCTTCCAATAATCAACAGTAATTGAATATAACAGTAAATGCAATGACAATAGGAAACAATCAAGAATATCAACAAGAGACACTGATTTGGCCAAAGACTAGGGAAAAGCTCCACAAGGGGAAAAACCCTATGAAAATTCTTCTTCTAGTAGATTGTCATAAAATGTTCAACAGAGAGTACAATGAACCCAAGTCCATAAATAAGAGTTAAAGTCAAAGTTTGACTTATCTAACCATCTAAGATCTAAAAGTGCTAATGAAGAAAAGTCAAATCCAGTCAACTATCATAATTTTCAATTTTGGTCAATGGTCAACAATGAACAGCAGTCAATGTGCCCTACCTAGTCCATGGTCCTACAACCAAAGTGCTCCAATCAAACTCGGTCAAAGGTCAAGAAGTGTGGCCTCAAGTGTTGGTCAAACAGAGCAAAAAATAGTCTAAAAACACCTAATGAAACTTAGTCAAATGAGAGAGAATATTCTCTAGTCAACCCAAGTCAAAATGCTCTAAATTCCTTGGTTTTATGCCAAAATATGTGGCCTTATGAGACAGAGATACCCCAGAAAAATCAAAGTCAGAATCTCCTCGAAAGGTCAAAGTCAACGTTGGTAAATGTGGTCAAGGGTGTAGATAAGTTTAGATTTTCAACCACCTATAATTTCATCCTCCTTTTTGCCCACATGTGTGAAAAAACCTGCCTCGGGCCTATAGAAACAAATTAGATTGAGAGAGAGAAGATGATTTGATGTGTGATGTTCAAATGAGCTTAAGGTCACTTGTATTTATATCCGTTGGAGGAGGGGAATTTATCCTTAGGCCGACCTTGACAATTTGTGTACCTGTGGGCTTGACTTAAAAAATACACTTTTCTCTATCCAAATTCAGTGTTTCAAAGGTCAATTTTGGTCCTCTTGAAAAGAGGAATATCATCCAATGATTGGAATTTGTCATTGAACTGCCAAATTAATACTCCTTCTCAGCTAGGGATAAATTCCAACTGCATCATGTGATCATCACAAATATCTCGTCATCAAATCATATTTCATTAATGATCATCTTGACTTGACTCTATTTTCTAAATCATTCTTGAATATAAAGAAGAAAAATAATAAAGGAGCTATAGCTACCACCCTACATCCATCGTATATCCATTGCTAGCACCTGAAATAACTACCAGCGGGGAGCCAATGCTACTACCTAGGGATCATCTACTAGTGGGAAGCCAATGCAACTACCCAGGAATCATCTACTAGTGGGGAGCCATTTCTACTACCTGGGAACCATTTTCTAGTGAGGATCAAATGCTACTACTTGGGTATCCACAAACAATAGGAGGGATTCTACTTACCTTATGAGGTTAGGATCATGCCTATCCCACTACCTGGTGATGATATGAGGGATACCACTCTCCATAAATGATAAATATCACACCTATCCTATTATTTTTTGATCTTCCCAACTTGGCCATCAAGAGTCAATGGTAGAACACATGCATCTCTAGCTTGAGCAGGATGCCACTTACCATAAGTGGTAAGGATCGCACCTAACTCAAGAAACCAACACACATTACCCGGATTGGTGGGAAAGACAGATTCCAATTCTAGTATACTCTTTCAAATCCAGAGGTCCCTCAACCTTAGGAGCTCTAAGGTTTAATTCCTCAACCTGAGAGCTTAGACAGTGGGGAGATCATAGCTCAGTGTCTTCAATCATTTAGGACCCTTACTTGGGAGGGTCACATCCATCAGTCCAAGCTTCTATATGACGACAAGATGCTCATTAGTCGAAGTATGATGGAGACTCATAACTCTTCCTACACCATGCCGCATATGTAATGACATATGATCTCAATATGCTTGGACTTTTCATGAAAAATGGATTCTTTGTTAATCAAATCCCACTATTGTTTTCACAATATATCACTATCATATCTAGAACCTACTCGAACAACTCTCTAAAGAGATTCCTTAACCATACTACCTCACAGCTAGCCATGCCAACAATAATATACTCTACCTTGATCATGCTCATATCTACAAACTTTTTCTTCCTACTCATACAAGATATCATTGCAGATCCCAAGCAGCACCCGGATGTGCTCTTGCTGTTAATAATGGTTCCAACCCAATCATCAGTGGTGTATCCTCACAGTTTCATATCTCTAGAAGTGTATCTCAGACCAAGATCTTTCATCTCGAAATCAGAAGCTAACTCATTTTTACACTCAATAATCAAAGGCTCAGTACTTGTTAAGAATATATTTTCAATATATAAAACCAAAATCAAAGTCATATCTTGGACCAGTTTGAGGTAGAGGTTCAAATCAACACTACTTCTAGTGAATCTAAGCTTCACCAGGTAACTACCAATTCTAACATACTAGGCTTGGGGAGCTTTCTTCAAACCACATAATGATTTCTTCAATATGAAAATGTGAGTTTTTATATCCTGTATTTCAAACCCCTGAGGATAATAAACACATATTTCTTATTTGTACTTTTCAATGCTTCCATATACTTCATGCTTTATCTTATATAGTGATTTTGAAGTTGCATCAGGATTCCCTTGGGGTCTCGGAACAACATGTGAGTTTTCCTATCCTGTATTTCAAACCCCTGAGGCTAATCAACAAATATTTCTTCTTTATACTTTTCAATTCTTTCACCTACTTCATGCTTTATCTTATATAGCCATTTTGAAGTTGGATCAGGTTTCCCTTGAGGTCTGAGAACAACACTGCATACATCATTCTTCATAGTATATTCTTTGGCCATAACATCCTTTCAAACTTTTTCTTTCATAGCTACTCCATTTTTTTTCGGGATTATCATTAGTCTTGATCCTTCTAGAGGGGAGTGGTCCCCATGAATTCTTTTTACTTCTGTTCCATAGCTCACTTTGATAATTAGTATCGTGCACCATTGCTAAAAGAACTTTTCCATTGACTCTATAGATTCCTTCAACTCTAGATCCCAATGTAAAAGCATGTATCATTCAGGATTCCTTTAGCTAGGATAGGACCTTTCCATTGATGAGGGTTACTCGCATTCCTTCATCTTCCAAGGTAGAAAAAGATATCAATTTCTTATTTAGTTCTAGAACATACATCATTTCATAAATAATAATATATTCTCCATAGTCTAAATAAAATTTGATAGTACCAAAGCCTTTTACTGGATATGTAGTGTTGTCCCCAAGAATAATCTTCAAACTCGTCTCCCTCTCAACTAGATTTGAGAGGATTGAGGCATTTAGAAGCCCCACTATTTAGCAACCAACTATTATACAAATATGGAGGATAAGAACTAGAAAGGGATGAAATAAGAATGTATTTATATTTACTAGTGGCTATGTTACATTCATACTTGGAGTTTCTTGACTTCTGTTGAGAACGAGGAATTTCTTCACAATCATCTAGAGAATATCTTCTCCTTCTATCACCCCTTGTTCTTATATCGTCTCCTTTTCTTATATCATCTCTTCTTCTTCTATAATCATTATTTCTCCTATCATTTTACATGTTTTTGTCATAGCTTTGGTCAGATTTGGGAGAATCTCTCTTTCTCACACAGTGTCAGGCATAGTTACCACACTTGTGATAATTGTAACATTCAACATCCCTTTATTTTCTATTGAAGTCCTTTGAATCAGGAGAAGGCCCATTCGAATCAAATGGTATTCCTTTTCCATGTTTCTTCTTGTCTTGAGTAACAAATGTAGTGAGCTCTCCTTCTTCATGCTTTTGAATTCCCCCTCTTCAAATCATATTGGATTCTTCTTGAGTAGGTTTTCCAATAATCTCATCGAATGACAGAAAAACATTTGTATTGGTTATGGTGGTAATGAAGGTTTCCCAAATATGAGGGAGACCTCTGAGGATAACCTACACCAACTCCCTATCAGGTACAGTTTCCCAAGCTCTTCGCAATTAATCTTTAAGACAAGATATCCTCATAATATAGGATTACACAAACTCTCATGTATTCATTTTCATGTCTTTGAGTTGATCTTTCAAGGAGATGATTTCATTCAAGTTATTAAAATTATATATGTTCTCTAGCTTATGATACATATCCTTAGACTTCTTCAAATTCCCAACATAGGTAAGTAAATGATATTGTAAACCATCGGGTATAGTTTTCTTTTCTTTTAACTCATGTTTGTTTTGTTTGTTCCTGGCAGCGGTGGGTCAATTTCTGGAGGTTGAGGGTACTTTTCCTTATATGTACTCATAGACATTATTCTCATCTGCTATGATTTCCAACCTATTGGGATGGGGTCCCCTGGGGTTAGTTTTTGGGCAAAAAGCCCAAGTTTTGGGGTGAAAGCCCAAATTTTGATGTAAAAAGATGAAAAGTCTCCACAAATTGTGGTCGCGGAGCACGTATCTAGTTAGGAGTCAAAATGGCTTTTACCCTTCCTTATGTAAAGTTGAGTTGGCTTTCGAGATATACCCATGGTCTGCAGATCATGGGATTGTATAAATAGGATGGCCTTAGAGAGTCTAAGGCAAGTAAGTAAGAAGTCTATGGGTACAAGCAAAGAAGTTTAGCACTGAGATAGAAGTTTTAGACGAGGGAAAGACTCTACAACTAAGTGCGTAGAGGCCTAGAGTAGTGTCCACAGCTGAGTGCGTGGACCCCTGTAGTTGAATGCGTAGGGAAGTATTGAGTCTGTAAAACTATATTGAAGATCAATAAATTAGATTATTACAAAAATTCATGTGTTTTGGCTCTTACTTATGTCATGTGTGATTGTAATATATGTTGTCATGAAATGATGTGTTTATAAAATAATGATGTTTTGATGCACGAATTTACTTGATTCGTCATATTATTTGAATGCAATTACTGTTAAGTGATTACACGAATACTATAACAGTACTGTTTGTTAAAGTTATCAAACACTTAGGTGGATTTGAGTAAAAATTGTTCT
>APFE030973086.1:0-14305 GCA_000404065.3 Pinus taeda
AAACTTTGAATAATTAAATTATATATAAAACTACTCATATTAGACAATCAACAATAGATACACTCATAGCCAACTAAGTTTTAAAGCCAACCTCATAGGTCCCACTTTGAGGTCAGTTAAAAGTTTTCCTCTGTGAACCTTTACACTAAGACGTTGACCATTATCGCACCTGAACACCCCACAATCTCATAGAGAATGGATCGGGGATGGTCTTATTTCTTTGTCTACCCCAACCAAAAGATTCACCTCTATCTTATAGACTTAATCACTATGACATTTTCTCTAACGGTTTTATAGTTGATTTAACAAAGTCTTTTGGTAGAAATCACATGAGAGAATTTTTTGGCTGACGCGTTTCAAACCAACAAGTGTGCTTCATCATCAGGACCAAATAAAAAGGCAAACCATGGCAAAGGCTTAAATAGAGAGCAATGTAGAGACATCATTTCAAGTAGCGGCTATATAGTGCACATAAACAATGGAAATGTTGGACGTAATGTTTCCATGTCTTTCAAGTTGTTCTGAGTTCTATTATGTGAGTTCCTGAGTTAATAGGTGTACTAGCTATTTTTAGTAATCTAGATCCATCATTCTCGGATCTAGAAAGATCATATATACCTATATATGTAATGTCTGTAAGATCAATAAGACATACTATGTTTGGTGTTGTGTTTAATGGATCTCTTTGCTTTCTCTCTATTTTCTAATATGGTATCAGAGCTAGATTTGGCTTAATTCCCTCATGGGAAAGCTAGGAAGATAGTAAATCATTGAATATTATTTCTCTGTGAATAAAATAGAATAGGAAATTGTGTTGTGTGAGTAAATTATATTATTTTTCATTTATATATCTGTTCAGCATATTTTTGAGTGAGATTGGTAGTGTGGTAGCGTTGGGTTTTATAGATGTGTATGTTGAATGCTTATTGAAGTACGATATGTATGTTGAATGCTTATTGAAGTATTAAGTCAAGCTAGTGTGACTCATTGTGCTCCGGGAGCATCAATACAAGTTATTTTATAAGGTCAAGTTGTAGAATTGTCTGCTGAAGACATTTTGTATCCAGAATGTTATTCTAGAGAACTGATAAAGGCTGGAGAGGGTTGTGGATTCACAGATGGTGGCAGTTCCATAGGATGGTTCAGTATCGAGACTAATCTATTGCACTCTAGGAGGTTGAGAAGCATCAATTCTGCAAAGTTCATCAACGATGATCAGAGGCGGGTATGTTTTAAATGGAGGTCAAACAAATTTAAAAAAGATTTATTTATTGTTATAATATGGGATTTTTATATTTTCTACATGTAAGCATTAACGGAGGGTGTTGGAAGTAATGCTTCCATGTCTTCTAAGTTGTCCTGAGTTGTATTGAGTGAGTTCCTAGGTTAATAGGGGTACTAGCTATTTTTAGTAATCTAGATCCATCATTCTCGGATCTAGAAATAGCATATATTCCTATATATGTAATGTATGTGAGATCAATGAGACATACTATGGTTGGTGTTGTGTTTAATGGATCTCTTTGCTTTCTCTCTATTTTCTACTAGGAAGCACTAAATAATTATTGATTCTCTTCCTCTTGGAGCAAAGGAAGGACTAAACCTCGAGTGGACTTCCTTAAGCTTATATTTCACATTACAATAATGTATCCCCGCAAAGCAACAATAGGTAAATTAGAGCCTATGGAATTGGGTTATAAATTACCATGACGTACCTCTACCAACCATGGCAGAATGCATTTCTACTAATGTGGAATGTTGATCCAATTCCCATTTTTCTTTAAGGCACTCCCCTTCAAGCACTCTCTAGCCAGCAATCTCCATTTTCACTATTCAAATAGGATTTCACTCTTGTTCTCTCATGAATTAAACACGTATTCGAACTGGAGACAACACACAAGAATATAAATTCTATTCACTAGAAACATATGTTTACAAAGGAAATGCTATGGCTCTATTCGTGATCTCTCTTCTTCTTTAGGGCTTCTCCTTTCTACCTTATCTATTCGTCCTTGTCTACATTTTTACAAAATTTCTGCCTCTAACACATACATTTTCATGCACGCAAAATTATCTACACATTTACTAAAATTGGACATTTGTCACAGCCATTCTGTCTTTATATATCAAATTTTAAATCCATAATTTAAGGAATGTACACATTATTTGAAATCATAATATTTATTTTCATTAAAATTGGACAAATTTAAATAAAAAAATTGAATTATAAACTTAATAGAAATCAAATTATGAACAATTTTTCATTTAGATTTTAATTTAACTTTATGATATGTTGTAGATACCAAAGAAATTTCCAAAATATATGTTTGAATTTGTAAATTAATACATTAACAATTTTAATAAGAATTTTAAATAAATAACTATAAAAAACTTGTTTATTATGGTTCTCTTCAATGGTGTATATATATTGGTTGTGTGTTGGAACAAATGCTTTGGAAGCTCTTGAACAACTTGGGTTAAGTTACTAGTCAATTATAAGCACCAATCAGGAAAAAATAAATTAAAAAAACTCAGAGAGCCAAGGGTCAAGACTGAGCTTTGAGACTACGCAATGCACAATTCGGGGTGGACTCAGCTTGAGTATTACACACTTGAGGGATTCAAGGAGTCAGTATGAGATAATAATTATATAATTTATAATTATTATCACATCCTCAAGGATAATTATAAGATATGTGGAATAATTATAGTCATGTAATTCCTGGTCTACAACAATTATTCAGGTGCAAAATCTAATGTCCTCCTCCCACACTTACCAAGATTACGGGTCCATCGGGGTAAATATGTGACGAAGATTTACTTTGATATGA
The DNA here is from genome assembly GCA_000404065.3 of Pinus taeda. Classification (NCBI taxonomy): domain Eukaryota; kingdom Viridiplantae; phylum Streptophyta; class Pinopsida; order Pinales; family Pinaceae; genus Pinus; species Pinus taeda. The sequence goes on from APFE030973086.1 coordinate 2,832, forward strand.
TTCAACCTCGTAGATCACCTTAAGAAAGTGGAACCAAGAAACACACACTTTACAGACCTCCCTCATGTGCTACAAAAACTCTAGGAGCTAATCAACTACTCTAGGTGCCCAAACAATGATTCAAATTATTTGTTCACAAAAATATCCCCATTCACGTGCAGAAGCCTACATCCATGTGACTGTAGGTCTCCAATTGCTCCCATAAGTGTGGCATCCCTCTGCTACTAAATTATGATTATTGTAATTTTTAGGTTTTTAAACTCAACTATAGTATTAAGAATGGAAAAAAATCCATGAAATGTGGTAAAATACTTATGTAGATAAATGTTTTATCATTAAATAAATGAGATTGGAAACACTTGAAAATAAGACACTTGAAGATGAGATTTTTATCTAAGATAACTCTTCCATGATAATACATCTAGAAGAAATTATAGATAGGCTTAATGGATGGGAGAAAAAAATCCATTAGTTTCTTAGGTGGAGAAAAATGCTAAGATGGGACAAGCATAAAGCATCGTGGAAGATGAAAGTGAGATTTTATGGAAATGGTCTAGGCAACTGGTTCTGGAAGACCACAGAAGAGGGACGCTGCTAAAGGAAAAATACATCATGGAAGAAAGGTATGAAATACCTATTGAAAGGATTGATAGAGGTTGTTGATACCTTGGCAATTGAATCTCCCCTCGAGGGTGAACTCAGGCATGAAGTTGTATGGTAGGGTGGCAAAAGTGTTCTATTTCCAAGTGTATTCTATCTATAGGAATTACCAATTAGATTTTCATTGTTCTATTCATTTTGTAAATGTATGATGGTTCGATAAATATTGTTTTCACTTTTCAAGGAATGTGAATTATATTTGTACTCTGAATTTGATGTTATGAAGGAAGTCCTAGCTATTTTATCATTCTCACTTAGAAAATAATATATTCGTAGTCTATGAAAATTTGAATAAAGGCACCTTTGTGTTTCCAGTAATAAGTAATTCCATTTTCTATAATATTAGTTATAGATAAACTTATTGTGTTTGTACTTCGTACATGCAAACTGTGAAAATAGTTCCATGTAATTACAAGATTATTATTACAAATTTTCTTAGAATATGAACCTTTATTCCACAAAAAAAAAGAAATGAAAAGTATGAAAATTAATACAGTTAAGTTACAAAGGTTGTCTATTTATTTTGGATAGGAAATTTTTAGATTAACATGAGTTCGCTCCATCGACAGGTTAATTGCATGCAACATGCACATAAATCCATAAGCTATTAAACTATTAAGACAGGTAGGAACTTAGATACTAACAATTCTTATAAATGTTATAAATTCTAGTAGCACCTAGAAAATGACAGGGAGATGATTATTGATAAGTAGAAAATAACAAGAAAGCTTGGATGGATGTTATAGTTTATTTTTCATTATGCTAGATTGGTTAGGGAAGACTGAGAGATATATGAATTGAGTTGACCAAAATAATTTTTAAAAACAAAAACGTAATTATATTAGAATCTTGATCTCGTTTGACTACAGGTCAGTTCTAAATTTAAGGTAGTAAGAGGACGATGTTTATCATTCATACATGATAAGTAGAAATTTCTAAGTTGGAGAGTATGTCAAAAATAGAAAGTATCGAACTACTACACTGATAACCTTGGGAAAATCCTACTATGGTACAGTTGAGAATAAATGAATGATAGAGTAGATGTGAGTTTCAATTGGTGAAGAAATGTATATAACAGACAACAATGAATGCATCACAAATTATATTAGAAATTAATTGATGGGATTTCTTCCTAGGAAGACACATTCAACATAGTAAAGTTAATTAATTAACAGTGAACACTAGAATTTCTGGAAACCCAAGAGAGTACCGGTGTAGGTGTTCAAAAGTGTAACTAGGTTCGGTCTTCATAATGATATGTAATTATGATCTTTGTAAATGATGAAAGAAGAGAATAAAATTATTCTTGTAAGACTTGCTTCATGGGTTTCATGAGAAAGATATTTTCATTTGATGGCTCCCATTTAGAGCCTTAAGATTTTTCATTAAATTCAAAGAGTCAATGTCATGTATGAAGAACCCTTCTTGGGGATATAACAATGTATATGAGTCAATGAAAATGTGTATAAGCCCTCCAACAACAAGCACTGGTCCTACTCTTGAATTTGTCCTCAAACAAAAAGGAAACTCATATACGGAGACACATCTATCCAAAATTTAAATTCAGCTTATTGATGGGAAAACAAATATATATAGGTGTGAAGACACTTCCCATTACACACAGTTCAAATTTAATATTCTTCTGATATTTTCAAATCTTAACTACAATCAACAACTTCGGATCTCCACAGAAAGTCAAGTTTGGATGTCACTAAGATTTTAGGTGTATAGAAATAGTAAAAAGTGCATATTATCTTTGAGATTTGGATGTGTCTATTAGAGTAGAAGTTTTAGTGCTCTAAATAGATAAACACAATTTGGTGAGTATTCAAGGAGTTTTTCTCACCTATGTAATTCAAATCACAATGGTAGTGACAAGTAAAGGAACTATAGTTCAGATTTCAAAAGGAGAATGTCAGTGACAAAGTACTAGATCACAAGTTGGTCAAGAAACCACAGTTCAGTGGTATATATAGGCCATAGTTCGATGCACTAATGGAGCTATTCTTCAGTGACATAACACTATGTTTTAATGTTTCTGCACTGGGCATATTTTGGGTACATTATATTGACATGTTCTGGTGCCATGCCTAGTATAAATACAGTTTTTTCAAGAGATGGTCTCAGTTTTACGAAGGACAAAGAGGAAGAGGAGATAACAAGAAGAATAGAGAACTAGTGTGTTGGTGTTGGAGTGGCTAATAGATCAAGGGTCTTAGTCATGGTATTTATCAATTGGAATCTCTATTAGAAGAATTTGTGCATGTTTTCCTCTCAAAGGGTGAGAGGTTTTGGCCCTGGATAATATCCTACATTATGTCTCTTGTCCATTTATGTTCATGCATTGGTAGTCGTTTGATGAAGAAGAACACTAATACCTTAAGAAAAGATAACATCCTATGTTAATGAAGTAAAAACACTCACAAGAAGTTACTAATGAAGAGAAATCACCTAATTCATGATGCCCTAGATTTCTCAACATGGTATCAGAGCTAAGGTGTCAAAGTCAAGAAAAGGGCATGCAATCAAAGAGACAATCAAGGATCAAGTTTCAATAATAGCATCAAAGAAATATTGAAGGACATTAAATTAAATTTGAGATCTACTTTGAAGAAACAAACCCTAGATTAAAGAAGAAATTCTACTTCAAAATATGTATTGGATCATCAATCAAGACCAAAGCCTTATTTCTACACAAGGCAAATAAATCTACATATCAAGGAAACTAGAAGTACACACCAGAAAGAGTGTTGGATCTTATAGTCTTTAGAAAAAGACCATAAATACCCTCATCAAGATGAGGAGAGATACAAATAAAGGTCGCCCAAAGCATGGAGAAGCATTTCTAGGACTAAGATCACATCATCTTGGAGATCCTAGAAGTATGTTTTATCTGCATTAATTCACTACCAAATATTGGAAGTATCTTGAAGAGGTGACGGCATTATCATCTTAATTATAAATAAGGAAAATTCCCTTTTGTTGAAGCAAGGATCCCCTCCTTATTGTAGGTTTTAACCCCATACAGAAATTACCTGCATACGAATTCTAAAACATAGAAAATAAACAATGCGAGAGCATAACACATAAAACACATATACATAGAGATTTTCCCCTGGATCCCAAAATCAGGACTACCAACTTGATTTTTCGTTATGTTCCTTTCAATGTTATAATACATATCTATACATGTCGAAGCATCCAATACGATGGACTGAAAACCATCGCATCCAAAACCATGAAAATCATGTACACAACCATAGGTAGGTCCGCCCAACCTAACATAGGGTCCAAAACCAAAATTTTCCAGGGCACTGCCCCAGACCCCATAGAGTGGGGTTACCTGCACCCCTCAAACCCCTTATGACTGCCCTCACTACGCAATCGGCGCAATGAAGGGGGGGCTCCGCCCCCCCTCTAAGCCCCCGGTTAACTACATGGGCTAGTCGTGGAAAGAATATAACACAACCAAACACTTATACTTGAAAAAGCATCATCTACAGAAGCATCAAAACATCCTCATCAATCACCATCATCAAAGGGATCTAGATCTAAAGGCATTATCATTATAAGGGGTGAAATATCTCGTATTGAAGAAGGTATTTTCATTTAGAAGAAGATCATCCAAAATGGGGCTCTAATACATCTTCTTCAACCACCATCAAAGTGATCAAGTTGAAGGTTTCATATTCCCTTGTCATGTAAGTATATTTCATCCTATAATTTAATATAGTAAAATTATTGTTTTGCAAGAAGATTTATAACCTCGTCATGTCTTTGAAAATCCTTGCATGGAAAGGGAGGACAAACATAATCCTCGAAGAAAGTGAAGGCATTGAAAATATCAATGAAAAGGTCTCCTCTGAATACATGGAAAGGGATTATTATGAAAGGTCCCCTCATATAGCAGCATTTGAGACATCAAAGAGATATATATGATAAGCTAGTAGAACTATTCTCTAAAGATATGATAAAGGAGGTCACATCACTTAGATTTGATCTACACAAATTGAAGGTATCAAAGGATAAAGGGTTATCTTCATAAGATCTCAATTGCAAGATCTAGGAGAGATAATCCTCATGCACTAACTGATGAACAACATAACAAATGTCTATGAGGATAATAAGGCTATCCCACTCAAAAACTTGTGGGTTATATGCAATATAGAAGAAGATAGGTTGAGGGGAAAAAATTATTCATACATTTGCCGAAAGGAAAGAAGAAAATAGCTAAGATTAAATGCTATGATAATTACAAGAAATATTGTCCTAAACTCAAGAAGGGAAATTACAAGAAAGATAGAGAAGAACTCCATTTCACCGAAGAAGTGGAGAAAGTTGAAAGAAAGTCCATGGAAGAAGAAAAACATTAGAAGTAAGAGCTCATGATATCACCATAGGAAACATGAAGGATGTTTGATCATCAACTATGAAGGATATATCTCTTGAGAACCTCATTGGAAACTAAAGGAAAGGAAGAAGTCATCCAGGACAAGGATCATCGCACATCAAAAGGTAACATCTATTGGATAAGGATATGCAAGATCCTCAAGACTCATTGATGGAATATTCATCGGAAGGTTCACCAATCGAGAGTGGAAGAAAGTGTTTCACCAGGAACTCCAACTTGTGGAATTCATAGGATGATGGTATGATGACATAAGAGATGAAGCAGATCAAGGGGTTGAAACTCTTTTCAATCAAGGAAGTTGTTAAAAGAATCCTAGATGACGTAAGGTAAATGAGGTATGTATGTTTGTATTAAATCTTATAAATTCATGTTGTATGGTTGCAGGTAACATGGATCACTGCTCAATCTTAAGAAGAATGATCAAAGGAAAGGAATCTCTTCCTATGAAAGGTTGTTGGAAGGCATGGGTCACACTAGATGAAATCAACATAATACGTCCTCATATGAAGTATGAAGCAGTTGACTACAATTGAGGAACTTTGAATGGAAGTTGTTGGCAATGAAATGTGTTAAGGAAGGAAGGAAGAGATCATGAGATATGAAAACATGGTAAAGGAAATCAAAATCCGAAAGATATTTTACTAAGAAATCTTTCGAAAATATATGAAGACTCCAATAGAAATCTGAAAAATATGGACACCCTTAAAAATGGATATCTTTGGGAGATGTGTCAACATGAATGTAGGATGTTGATACCTATAGGAAGATTTCATGCTGAAATACCATCACAAATGTAAGTCTGATTTAAGTTTTCATTTCATATTTTGAACAAATATCTGGATGAGCTTATGTAGGAATTTGCAAAGGAAGAACTATGGATGAATTCTAAGAGGATCATATAGGATTATGTAAGATCCTTCCAGAAAATATGATATGAAGAAGGCAGCATGACATGAAGAAAGATGAAATGAAGACTAATAAATCACTTTCTCATGAAAGGGATAATGACATTGCTTACCAATGGATGAAAATTATGGTTGGTCTATGCCCTATGAAAAAGCCATAAAAGATTAAGACTCCTTGATAAAAAAAATCATAACATCGAAGGAAGGAGCTCTTTAAGAAGCTAGTTGAGGAGCTATTGTAGGTCCCTAATTAAGAGGGAGCCTGAAAACAATTTTCTTACTTCGAAGAAACTTGGAAATTCCTAAGACAAGAGGGATCTTAGGTACATTACTTCCATAGGAATGAGTACATTCCATTATTGGAATTGTTATGTCCTCCCTAATTGAGAAGGAGAGACAGACACATCATTCTAGTCTTCACCTAGGAAACCAGAATGGAGGATTGGGTAATCATCTTGAATCCGATACTCTTTGAGGATGAGACAGGGCATCCAAGATAGTCATGGACTGATATTCTTTCAGGACTAGCTATCCAAGATAAGAATAGTCCAAAGTAGGTCATACTCTGTGAACACCCCGGTTGAGTATGTACCTTGAGAGATAATGACTATGGTGTCTATGAATCATTGGTATCGCCATCATTGTGCTCTAATCATGTGGATAGATCTATTATGCAAGGCCTTGCTATGTGATAATGTTGGTTCATATGATGTTAGGTCGATGGATTACTAATATGATTCTTCTTATGATAAATTCCTCGGATTGAGAATGACTATGTATCGTTATGAATACCTCCCTAGTTAAGAGGGATTGTTCAAAAGTGTAACTTGGTTTCATCTTCATAATGACATGTAATTGTGATATTTGTAAATGATGAAAAGAAGAGAATATAATTATTGTTCTAAGACTTGCTTCATGGGTTTCATAAGCAAGAGATTTAGATGGCTCCCATTGAGAGCCTTAGGGTTTGTCATTAAATTCAAAGATTCAATGTCATGTATGAAGAACCCTTCTTCAGGATATAACAATGTATATGAGTCTATGAAAATTTCTAGAAGCCCTCCAACGACAAGCAGTATTCCTACTCTTGAAGTTAGCCTCAAAACAAAAAGGAAACTCATATATGGAGACATATCTATTCAAAATGTAAAGTCAAATTATACTTATGGGAAAACAACTATATATAGGAGTGAGGACATTTCACATTAAACATAGTTCAAAGTTCAAAGTCCTCTGATATTTTCAAATGTTAACTATAGTCAACAAGTTTGGATCTCCACAGGAAGTTAAGTTTGGATGTCACTGAGATTTCGGGTGTATAGGAATAGTAGGAAGTGTGGATTACCTTTGAGATTATGATGTATGTGTTAGAGCAGAATTTTTAGTGCTCTAAATAGATCAACATAGTTCGGTGAGCATTCAAGGAGTTCTATTCACCTATGTAATTCAGATCACGGTGGTAGTGACAAGTAAAGGAACAACATTTCAAAAGAAGAAGAAGAATCTCGGTGCCACAGTAGTAGATCACAGGTTGGTCAAGAAACCACAATTCGATGGTTTATAAAGGTAACATTTTGGTGATTTTAAGGAGTTATTCTTCAGTGATGTATCACTGCATTTTGATGATGTTCCAGTGTCATTTTTTGTTGACATTGCATTGACATGTTATGATGCCATGCCTAGTATAAATACAGTTCATTGAAGAGATGATCTCAATTTGAAGAAGGTCGAAGAGGAAGAGGAGTCAAGAAGAAGAATAGAGAACTAGTGTGTTGGTGTTCGACTAGCTAATAGGTCAAGGGTCTTAGTCTTGGTATTCATCAATTGGAATCTTGATAAGAAGAATTTATGCGGGTTTTCCTCTCAAAGAGTGAGAAGTTTGGGCGCTGACTCATAACCTACATTCTATGTCTCTTGTCTATATATGTTCATGCATTGGTAGTTGTTTGATGAGAAAGAACACTAATAACTAAATCAAAGATAATATCCTATGTTAATAAAGTAAAAACACTCATAAGCGGTTACTAATGAAGAGAAATCACCAAATGCATGATGCCCTAGATTTCTCAACAGTAGGGAAGCAATGTTCAGAAGTGCTATAAAGGAGACAAATATATGAGTGTGTAGAAAAAATTAACCTTAGTAACATGTAATTCAAACAGAAAACAGAGTTACACCATTACCCTAAAATATACTGTAAAAGCAATGTAAACCATTATTCCAAAATGTAAACCATTATACTATCTCAAAAGCACAGTCAGAAATTAAGTATGATGTCAAGATAAATTTGGCTAGTTCCAATTAAGTATCCTTATAACATTTCAATGATATACACAGGTTGGAATTGAGTAAATGTACTGTATGTAACAACAATTTGAGTATTCACAAAAGGGGTCGCAAACCATATAGCCAAGATACGACTAGGGGTCTCACTACTATAACATAAAATTGAAGCCAATCTATATGATGAAGGCAAATTTATGCCTCATTAAAAATAAGTTTCCAATAGACTCATTGGGAATATATAACCCAGATAAATGCTCAAAAGTTTACAACACTCCTCGACCCCCAAAATAATTTTAAAGCGATGATGTAGAAATTTTTCAAAGGCATGTACATTTAGAAAAGTGGGAACCAACATGGAAACATTACAAGTGTAGAAGTGGTCATCAAAAGTGCTAGAACGCCTTTCACGGGGTTAAAAACCAAAATTTGTAAACCAATGGAATGATAAATACGTATAGGCAGACAGGAAATCCAACTAGGATTAGTTTAGATAACCATTTCACCAATAGCTAGGACTGATAAAAGAAATAAAAACAAAAGGAAAGAGAAAACCGAACTAAAGGATGAATATTGTCCTTCAAGGATTGAAGGGAAACCAGAATCTTGCACGTAGAATTATGCCACAACAAGAATAACCTTATAGACATTAAATCTCGTAACAACCCCCAAAAGGTAGAATATGTTAATGTAACAAAAACTCTGGAATAGGGGAATTTGGGTCAACTTCCAAAGGGGTTACTAGGTAACTTAATCACAATACTTGTGTATAATGAAAATGAGTAAGTATACTGCTGAAATCCACTAGAGGAAGGGATAAAACCCATGGCAGATTTTAATAAATCCTGCATAAAAATAAAATAAAATAAATAATAATAAAAATTACTATTGCACTCAACTCATAACGTTTATGAAGAGAACAAGAAAAGGTCAATCGAGCAAAGTGAAGAGGAAGAGCCATGGAAAACCATACCTGAAACATTTAGACCACGAAGCCAAGTGAAAACAATAGAAAACATGCTAGAAAAGGGAAACATTCTAGCTCGGAAGAAACCACAATGAAAATATGAGTATAATTAACAAGCATTAAATTTTCAGAGAAATACGTTATATAGTAAACCCCAACATAAGTGATGCAATGTATTCATAATAGAGGAAGATTTGGACATATTCTAGATGGGGGAACACTTGGAAAAATTGACAACATAATACATCTAAAGGCCACCAACTCTCCTAACATCTAAGGAACCAAATGAAACAATTCTGCAAGACCATCAGGGTACATTAGTCCCAGGGAAATCGAGTTAGGATTGGGATGGATCGATCCCTATTGTCGATCCACTTATCACTCATCGAAGCCATAGAATAGTGCCCAAGAGTCACCTTCTCATTACATGAAGAAGGTGGACGTGGCACCAAAATACTACCGCAATCTGTTCTTGAGGCATGACCACATAGGGAAACATTAATAAAGGGTATACATGAAAACATTACATAGAGATATCAATGCTTTAAGTGCCACAATCTACTACAATGATACGTGGGAAATACAAAAGGGGTAACAATGTATCATGTCATAGTTACAAGGTTAAAAACCATAATCGAACTAAGCGTTGGATACCATTACTCCCTTTACCCTAGGTTTGAGAGTGATGTTATAGAATAATAAATTAATACCATGTAAATATATAGGAAATGAACTAGGTATGTGATGTTAATAGGGAGTCACAACATATGGGAATAATGCAAAATGAAAGGAAATTCTTTGGAAGTCATTCCTTAGTAACTCTTAAAGTATAACAAGAAATAAATATGAGAATTATTTTCTAATATGTTAGTGGTGTTTTCTTTAAACCCTATTCTTCCACAAAATGCATGATATGATTAAGCATAGTATATATATAATATATATATATTATATATATATATATATTATATAATAGTAATATAAATTGTACATTTCTAATTCATCCAATATATATATCTATTATATAATTATATTATATTATATATATATATATATAATAATATAAGATATATTAGATAAATGGGTGGATAAAGTAAGAGAGTGACAATAAGCTTGCATGGGAGAGACTGTAGTCTTTTTCATCCAGTTCTGTGCTTGCTACCGCGAGATTTGAGCCACTTTTTTAAGGCTACTCTCCAAGCCATTGCCTAGAACTTGATGAGACTTTCGAGGCTATATAACAATTTGTAAGCATTCGAAATTCAAGGGGCCAATGTTTTTGTAAATATTCTTGGTGGTTTTTCAAAATACCACTAGTGGTTTAGGGGAGAGTCTTTGGCTTTAAGTGCCTGCATATAGGGCTCATTTTTTTATTTTCAAGGGAAAAATTATGAGTTGTATGGGAAACTCTGACAAAATTTTGTTAGAATTTGTTGGGGGTTTTGAAGCTTTTAAGGAAGGAATTGTGCAACGAGTTTTCTTTTCGTCACAACAGGTTGTATTTTTTTCAAGAGAAAAACACAACAATCTTGCATTAATATAAAATGCAGTTACATGTACTTAGTTCTAATGAGCTTCAATGCCCCCAAATTATGTCAAAATGCAGGATCATGACTAAATGCAAGCATGATTGGGTTAATAATATAATATTATCTGCTTGGGATCCAATTATAGTATCAATAATTAATATTATAATTATTGGTACTAAAATATTATTATAGTACCAATAATTGGCCCTCATTATTAGTGGACTTGTCTTATAATATTAGACGTAATAATGAGGGCTTATATATATATACATATATATGAATACCAATCAAAATAGAAAATTACCTAGTACCCGTTTTTTTGAGATAGCAAAAAATCGCTCGATTTTGAAAAATGGTGATTCAGAATACACCTTTTTTTCGGAGCATATTTTTCGCACTTTAAATTTTTTTATGTATCAAGTCTGAGCATTTTTTTAAATGTTAGTGATTTTCATGCTGATTTTGAAAAGTGTTGATGCAACATCAACACATTTTTTTAGAGAGCTTATTTTTGACACTTTAATTTTTTTTATGTATCAAATGTGAACATTTCTTTTGTTAGTGATTTTCATCTTGATTTTGAAAAGCATTGATGAGCATCAACCAATTTTTGTTTAGAGGGCTTATTTTTTACACTTTACATTTTCTAATGTATTAAGTGTGGATGTTTTTTTTAAATATTGCAGATTTTCCTGTCAATGATAAAACATTAAAAAATA